>JASDQU010440054.1:28114-47192 GCA_032191745.1 Picea mariana | reverse complement strand
TCTAAGAGATAGTTACAATTGTTCCTCTTCTTTGCATGCCACTTGAACAATCAATTCAACTTTTACATGTCATTTGATGCCCACTTCCTAATGACAATGAATTGGTTCAGTAGTTATTGTCGATGCACCATATACATGTAGCTATTGATCTTGTAATCCCTTGTACATTTTGTCAATTCATTGAGGTTAATATATGCACCCTCAAAGAAATAATTAGGATTGATCTATTCCATGGTAATATTGAGTGCTATTTTAACAAGAACCCTAGTCAACTTAGTCCTCAACCATTCAACTACTCATAGACCATACTACAGGAAGAGTTGACCAATAAACATTCTTTAGAACCTTTTAAGTTTTTGTTGACATGTTCTAGAAACATGCATCCATTATTTCCATTAATTATCTCAATGTGATCTTCAAGTCAATTATGCATAGTTCACTAAATCTATCACTTCCATATTAGGTCTGTTATCTCCTAGTGGAACTCCCCAACAAAACTTCCTACTTAGTCACACTCTGACTTAGTTGACTATTTGACTTCTTACATGATTCAACACATAATAACATATCCATTCCATTGACTAGTAAAGCAAAAGGTTCCATTTGAGGCTCTATTTTTACTAGTTTTGTAAATACCTTATGACACTTTCCTAAATCCCTTGGATTTATTCATCATTTGAGATCTTTGGTAGTATATACAAATATATTTACATTTTTTTATGGATGTTGATATTTACAAAATTTTGTATGTTGGTGTAATTTACTAGTATTGTGGCATTGATGCTCTTTAAATGAAAAGGAAAAGAGTTGAAAGAAATCTTGCAAAAAGTTAGAATTCATTTTGTTATCAAATATAAACAACCATGAGTAAGATGGACATGAATTTCAAAGAGTGAATATGTCATTGTACTTAACAAAGAATAATCTAGTGTCATATTGTATGATTGTAGTTCAATAACAAGAATCTATATATATATATGGAACAGTGATTTCTTGAGTGCATCATATTTTTTAACACAATTTCGTAGTGTACAAGAGTCCTAAAAAAATATTACTTAAAATAAGTGATCACAAGTGACAAAATCATTAAAAACTAGGTTCAAAGTGTTTGCTAGCAAACATTTACATTAAGAATCAACACTAATATTCAAGATATTTTATATGAATAGAAAATCTATATTACTTTGTTAATGTTGGTATTTCTATAAAGAGTCAACTTATTCATAGATTGATTAGGTTCAAGGTGTTTGCTAGAAAACATTTACACAAAGAATCAACACTAAGATTCAAGATATTTTCCATGAACATAAAATCTATATTACATTGTTAATGTTGGTATTTCTATAATGAGTCAATCTATTCATAGATTGATTCTGTTTTAGGTAATCTGTAATGGTCATTAGCCAAGCTATCAAGATTCCTATGGTTAGTGAGTCTAGCCAAGCTATGATATATGCTCCCTTAGTTATGGCCTCAAACAAAAATTTCATTAAAAAACTCAATGATTAACATGATTATGTAATTCACACTTGGTTTTGCATTTTTCTATGTTCTTCATTTAATAACAAGAGAAAGAAATATTCATTGACAAGAGTCATTGGTATTTGGATTAGGTTGACAAAAAACATCTTGAAACCATCTAGTGAGACCTAATGATAATGGGTACAAGTAAATCCCCCCCTATGTTTCACAGGTCCTACATATTGTCATGAGTCTTGGTCCCATCTTTGTGTAAAACATGAGTGACCTACTTGTGTAGTAAACTGCTCAAAAAGGAACTAGTCTCCCACTTTGGTGGTCCTTTCCAATGTCTTCCACTTTGGTGGTCTTTTTCAATTGTAGAGGCCCTTTGATTAAAGGAATAGTTATAACAAATACTTCATTTTGGATGATAAAGTCTAATTTATAGAAATAAAAGAGTCTTAGATGGGAACTAATTAAATTATACTCATTTATTTCTTCAGACATATTGACGAAAGTTATTCAATGCTTATCTTATTGATGATATTTATATTCATATAATATAAATTCGAATTGACAACTT
Organism: Picea mariana; assembly: GCA_032191745.1. Classification (NCBI taxonomy): domain Eukaryota; kingdom Viridiplantae; phylum Streptophyta; class Pinopsida; order Pinales; family Pinaceae; genus Picea; species Picea mariana. The sequence continues at coordinate 45,148 of JASDQU010440054.1, read as the reverse complement.
ATTGGATTTGTGTTGGATATGTAGGCATAATTTAAACATGGTAGGAACTATGTGAGGAAACAAGGAATCATAATGTTATGAGGGCCATGTGACCTAACACTAGCGATATATCAACTCATAACTTACAAACATTTTCTAATGAAAACCCATATCATATGGGAGTTTTTATGTTAGAAATAACATTTTATCCCTACCTTATAGTTAACAAAAACTCTTCATAAGTAAATTGATATTTTATTGAATTTCTATTTAATTACGCCGAAAGGCGTATACCTATTGGAGATGAGCACAATTAATGATCTTTTAATCTTAAATTCTAATCTAATGGTCATGCATTGAAGATGCTGGTATATTCTTAGTCGTTCTCCAAAATCAATGAGCCATATTTATTGTTGATAACTTCTTTGCATTTATAAATGAATCCGNCTTCATAAGTAAATTGATATTTTATTGAATTTCTATTTAATTACACCGAAAGGCGTATACCTATTGGAGATGAGCACAATTAATGATCTTTTAATCTTAAATTCTAATCTAATGGTCATGCATTGAAGATGCTGGTATATTCTTAGTCGTTCTCCAAAATCAATGAGCCATATTTATTGTTGATAACTTCTTTTCATTTATAAATGAATCCGTTAACCTGTTTACTTTTTAACATTTACCTAATCATATTAAGAAATTACTGTAATCATATGATTGCCACGTTTAAATGATTAACTTTTGGAATTCTTCAACTATCCGTACATGGCTGAAATGTGGAGGGTTTGTTTTCTATGTGGGATTTAGCCACTATTTGTGTGATGGGCTGGGAAGTTCACAGTTTCTTCATGCATGGGCCTGGAGTTTCAATGGGTTTTGTTTAACACGAGAGTTTTTATTTATCGGTCGTTCGACGTTCACCAGCTGCGAGTTAGTGGTTGTGCTAGTAGTATTTTAAATGGTATATCAATGTTTTGTAGAGTGATCTCCTTCTCCATTCTCAAATAATTTAGCCAACAATTGGCATATTTATTCCAACCCCCATTAAGCAATAGGTAGCAAATTTTCTTTCATGTTAGTAGTCTCTTGTGCTTGAACATTAAATAGCCAGTTTTAGTCATTATCTTAATGGAGAAACTATATCAATCAAGGGAGTTAGGGAGTTTATAGTTAAGAAATCCCTTAGTGGAAATATGGTTCCTTTATGTAACAATTAGGTATAAATCTCTTAGTGGAAATCCCTTAGTTTATAGTAAAATTAGGTCCCTTATGTAACTTTAGGTCACCATAAAATATTTAAAAATTATGTATTTAGTTCAACTATATCCACAACTATCCAACAATTTGTACTTAAATCTCTCACATGATTCAAATGTCTTGTAACATCTCGCTCTGACGCACTGAGAAAACTTATTCTTTCAGGACACTTGTTCGCAAGTGATCCAGACAATTATGATATTAAAACATTTGTCCTTGATTATGATGCATTATGATATATGACATGATGTTTATTGCATTGACATAGATAGGTGCTATTGACTCAGTTTTACTGAGTGTGCAAGGTTTTGGACCTTGAGGATGGAGAGGCATTGATGGAACCCTTAGACTTTGGATCGAGTCAGGAGTGTGCTATTAGGGTTTGATTGTTTTACTGTGATTTTAGTACATTTGATTAGATGATATGATGTGAACATGTTTGACATGATTGTTGATGATGCAGGCTGATGATAGCTTGCTGACCAGACTCACATATGGAGTAAAGGGGCCACCCACGACTACCAGAGAGGTTGAGGGAGAGGTGTGGACAACAGACCTGCCACAGCCTACTAGCACTCCTGCCGTGGCTCGAACTGTAGGTTAACGATTACCTAGTTTGAGAGGACCCATGATGCCATGAGGGATGACTGCGAAAGTCTCTCATGATGATTCTAAGGGGCATCCAATAAGGCGAGGGCCTTATTCCTTAGAAGCCCTTAGTCTCCCACAAGTTCACCTGGTAGAGTGCTGACTCTGGGGGTTATTGATGTCTACCAATTAGTCAAGAGGTGAGTGGCACCCTTGGAGCACATTGTGCATCCTGAAGGGAACATCGTGCAAAAGAAACACAAGAGGTGAGTGGCACCCTTGGAGCATGTGGTGCATCCTGAAGGGCACGTCGCACAAAAGAAACACAAGAGGCGAGTGGCACCATTGGAGCACGTAGTGCGTCCTGAAGGGCACGTCGCGATGATGATGATAAAGGAACAAACCTAGATGGCCCTAAGACAATTAAAACATTAATAATTATTAAACAACTTCCCTAATTAAATGTCACCCAATTCAGAATCTAAGTCCTAAGTCTGAAACTTTTCTAGGGGTAAAATTTTGTTTACCCTTGAGAAAACATCTCTAAAAATTTAAAATAGTAAAATTTAAAATAAAAACCCTTTAAGTGATAATTTTTGTCTTCATAAATTTTTGGGGTAAATGAAGAGAGTAAGAATTTTATTAAAAGCTGTGGATATAAAATATAAAGAAGAATTTAATTATTTTTTTTATTTTTTTTATAGTTTAAAAAGATGTTGAATTAATAATAAAAGGGAAAAAGGGATTAAATTACAACTGTCATTTTTAGCTCTAATAAAAAGGGGAAAGAGGGAAATTATAACATTTAGGAAACTAGGGAATGAAGGTAACTTAAAAAGTGAAAGAAAGGAAATTATGGTAAAAAGTGAGGTCAACTTAGTAAAGAATCTGCAATAAAGAACCTTCCAAATTGAACTAAATTAGCAACTTCATTTTAGGGAAAGTATTTAAAACTTCTAAGGGAATCTAGGGACTCCTAGGAGTAAAAATAGGAGTAACTCCAGGTGAGTGACGGAAATAAGACAAATCAATAAATTAAAGAAAATAGTTAATGGAGAAACGTGGGGGATGGATGACACTTGTACGAAGGAGAGTTTTTAGAAGATTTTTATTAAAACTTAAATTAAATGAGATTTAGGGAAAGATGGAAGTTCTAAAACTCTATAAAATAAAGGGAAGAGAAGGAAGAAGGGGGATCAGATGTTAGTGCAACGTTACGCTACCGGATTAGTGACTTGATCGATTTACTTGTGGGGAGTTGGGATTTCCCAGCTCAGATAGGAGTGGTAGCTCGGCCTTGCGAGGTGAGATGGGAGATAGACATATAATCTGGATAGTGTGTGGCCCCTTTGCGGCTTGGGTGGCTAAGGGGGAAGCAAAGTACCCCTATAATTGGCTGGAAGGTACCTCTGAGGTCTTGACAGTCAGTGAGTAGGACCAGCACGGAGCGTGCAGACAACTCTCGGAGCAGGGAAAAGGCAATGGTACACTCTTTGATTGTAGAGTATAATGCATTAGAATGTATGGTCAGATCTGCATGTGTATGGGTAATCTAGATGGATGAATTTTTAACTTCAATCGGTGTTGGTTTTTGTGGGATTGAATGTTTTTTCCTTATTTACATACTCCAGCGAATTTTCGTGCATTGAACATTGCTACAAATTTTACTGTGTCAATTTTGAGTGACCTCTAGCCTTGCATTATCTTTTCGTCTCTATCCCCTAAATGGTGAAATTCACTGAGTATTGTCCTGCTGAAAAACTTGAGTTTGCTTGCATTCATTGATTGGGAAGCATTTTTAGCTCTTTTTAGACCGTAATAGTCTCTGTTAGTCAAACCAATGCAGCATGGAAGCCTTTGGACTATAACCTCTATGTAATAACCTTGATTTTAATTTTATTGGACTCCAGTACCATGTCGCCCAAAGCTACAACGATAGGTTTGATGTTCTGTTCTGTGAGTAAACGCATTGACAATATTACCAATCATTGTTTAAGTTAATGTGAAGTGGTATATACATGGATGAATTTTAGTGGCAAGTTTGTTCTTCTTTAGATGGATGTATCACCTTGGTTGTTTAAAGAGATAAGGGAATATTTTGAATTTGACAATTAATGGATGTAACTGCGAACTCATAGAAAATGATGTGGTACCTTCGTAATTAATTATTGTGGTGTAGTTTTGATCCTTTGACAACCCTGGTCTGATTTTAATTCCTTGCTATTGTACATGAAAGTAACATAATCTTAGTGAAAAAATTTACTATGTTACAGTGTAAAATACGTGGATCTACTTGTTGAAAGCCTTAGCCATGGATCTCAGACCTTACCCTTATCTCTGATTGATAGCAATGACATTCTAGTAGTGAATGATTAGTGTGTTTCCTGTAGCGAATGATCAGTGTGTTTCCTGTAGAGACTGATGTCATGCTAGAGGTGGTATTGGTCTCATCCCCTTCAGTGACTCGTCTGGCATTGAGTTTTAAACCCCTACAGTGATAGCAATCCTTAATAGATAGTTCCACCGGCATCTTAATCAACGATGCACTTCACAGCCCATTCCCTTTAGTGTACAGCCTTTGTGCATAGGGTTCTGAGCTGATTAAGTAGCTGTCAGTTTTTAATCAGAATTTCATAAATTGAATTCAATTATTTCTCCTCCATCTAATTTGTATTGGAGCGTAATTGATGGCATAAATTTTTTTTTTTCTCTTCTTTAAAAACCTCTGAGTAGCACCCATACCTATCGTAGAGAGGAAGCATTTTGCTACGACAGAGTTGTCAGAGAGGAAGCCATAATGGCAACGTGGTTCCTTGGTTGGGTTCTGAGATACCTGAGTGATAGGGCATGGCCAATTGTTATTTCCATCTATTGCTAATGTTGGAGGATGAGTCTACAGCTGTAGCTAAACCAGCCCGCACCCCCACCTTTCTGTGATTTTAACACTGCCATAACAGTCATTGAGGAATGGGATTAAATGGTTCTTATCACCCAACCTTATTAATGACAGCTGTAGCATTCCACATTTATAGTTACTTCTTTATAAGGGAAATGACCAGTAAGAGCGTGTTGGGTTTATTTGGGATTGATGTCAGATTGAGGTTATTACACACCTGTGTCATGGGCTACTTCAACTAAAATGATCCTTTAAATGTTTTATTTTTCATCGATGGAAAAAGAATGCATGGTAGACCCCAAACCCAAGGGTGGTTGTCAAGGGTAGCTAGAAATCAGCATTGAGTTCTTTTTGCTTTATTTAATTATGATTCATTCTTCCTTAATACCCCCGTACGTTGTAAGTTAGTACGCCTAGTATCTTGTTTACTTCCATTTTGGATTTATCTTCCTTTAGCTCCTTTAATGAATGGTAGGGTAGCTTGGGTCCCCTCCTTATTTTCTCCTTAAGATGTAATCCTTTATACCTTATAAATAGGAGTGTAGGGTGGCTTGACATCCATGTGTACCACTTAAAAGGGTCGGGATCTTCTTGGGTACCTTGTAGTAGAAGATGTATTTTAGCATTTAAATCTTACTTGTTTTAGGTGTTATCCTTTTAATTCCTTTAATGAGTGTATAAAGCAGCCTTTACTCCCTTTAATTGTTCTTTAGGTTGATCTTTTATGATTACCTTAAGAAAGAGGGGACTTGAAATTTGGTATTATATTCTTAAGTTATTACTTAAGTAAGATAATTTATTTCCTTTTGATACTTAGTTAGCTACATAGGAGTTGTACTTATTATATGAGTTGAATTATTTGTTAAGTGTTGCTCGACTGGAGTGATCCTGATCTTAGCAAGTTACTAATCATGATTAAAATAGGCTTTTATCAAATTCAAAAAGTAGTTAAGCTTTGGTGTTTCTTGTTATTTTTCGTGTATTATCCTCTCGCTCAATTATATTTAAATATTGCGTAACAGATTGATTAACCATAGTAGATTATTTATTGCAAGGTTTTTTCATTATAAAAGGTAATTTTTTTATCATTTATGGCAACGTTAATGTAGTTTGATTGTTATTGATAATGTATAAGATGTAAGGGATTGTTATTTTATTTTCAAGTTAATGGATATAGAATGTAATGTTGTTATTATTTTATGGTAAATTTGGTGACCGATAATATATAAATGTAATGTCCTTGAATTAAGTACAATAAGTTATTATAAGTTAGTAAGTGGGGATTGCATTTAATTGAATTTACATTATTTTTGGTTGCACTTAGTAACTCGCTGACTATTGGAACCAAATAAGTGATTTATCTGTATTAAACGCTAATTGAGTCATAGATAATGCCTTGTCTTAATGTTTGTTGGTTTTTGTCGGAGTCCTTCAGACTTGCGCCTTCCATAGAGGTCGTGGTTGTTCATTATTTATTGTTGTATTTAGTTGTAATCATTTTATTCCTTCATCTGCTTGTGTTGGGCAGGATGTAAATACCTCCATGTTCCTTAGAATAGTTGCCAGCCCTGAGACCTTAAATGGCTAAAATCGATGGGAACCTGGGCTTGAGCATTGCTTATGTGTCTTGGAGGTCCTAACCATTTCAGGGTAAGATGGACGGGTAGTCAGTCTTATTATTTGGTTGGTTGAATGTTGTTTATTGCTGACATATGTTGATGTGCGTCTTAGGTATTTATTTTGATATCGTAGTGGCATGCATCATGATTCGTCGTCTTGTGGCAGTGCAGAGTATAATGTCTTGTTTCCCTTGCACACGTGCACACACACAAAAAAAAAAAATTGCACTTGTTTTAAGAGGTTTTTCATCGTAACGAGGAGGATCATTACATATGGTATCAGAGCAGATTCGACTCGCGACTTGGGATCGCTACGGCTTTCATTGACATGATTTTATTATACTGTTGCTAATAGAGTTGATTGTGTGCGTGCAGGTAATCATGGTTAGAGGAAGTCGCAGAGGCAGATGACATGGTGCTAGGGGAGGAGGCACGACACCTCCAGTAGCATCCACACCTGAGTGGTCTAACCCCCAGGGATACGAGTAGGTTATCGGATGGGAGAAGATAGCATTTGGTGATGTAGTAGGGATGACGAGATCCTTTCATTGCATGTCCAAGGCACTGATCAGTCGTTTGCATAGAGATGAGGCCAAAGCATTGGCACCCGCTGAGGTTCCGCCACACCCATCGACTGTTACTGGTAGCATTCACCGTGAACTCGAGAAGATCAAATTTCTCGAGTTCTTTGGTGCCCTGGATGGCACAACCACTGAGGCATGGTTGGAGAACATGGCAATGCGCTTTGCACTTCATGATTATACCTCCAACATGAAGGTTTGCATGGCGGTCTTTCAACTGAAGGGGAACGCTCTTCTATGGTGGAAGACGCTCCTACCGCAGCTGAACATGGTCATCGAAGATGTGTAATGGGAAATATTCAAGGAACAGTTCCGAGAGAGGTACCTTTCAGAGGAGTTCATTTAGCATCAGCTCAATGAGTTCAATGCCTTATGACAGGGAGGTTGTATGGTGCCCGATTACAGGGAACGTTTTATGGAGCTGCTCCGATATGCTCTGCACCTTAACACTGAGAAACTTAAGGTAAACAGGTTCGTATTCGGCCTTAACAACAGCCTGCGTGCAAAGGTTAGGATTTTGATGCCTCAAACCTTGCACTATGTTGTCCAGAAGTCCCTCATAGCGGAGGAGGAGATTATCAGTGGAGGTCGGACCAGGGCTCCAGTGAGACCAGCAGGGCAGGGTTCTTCTGGAGCATCACAACACCAGACACCAACAAGACATACGCTGGTATATCATGGCTTCCAGAGGGGATCCACTATCTCTATACCCCGGTGACCACTGCCTCAACAGCGAACACCTTATCAGGGACCACATCATCAGCAGCAGCGTTGCCCACAACGGTAGCAGTTTAGGCATATGCAGCTGAATAGACCAAGGTTCCAGGCCGGTGGGCCGTCATCTTCTACTTCTGGTACTAGAACTACTAGGCCGAAGAAGGGGTGTTGGATGTTTGGGGAGCCACACTACCAGCACGACCGTCCTGTGGAGAGGACCCGAGCATCTGGATCAATCGGACCCACTATAGTGGGAGATATGGGCAAGGCCCATTGGATTCATGCAGTGGTGAATAGCCACTAGGAAGAGCACCAGTCGACTGTGGTCGAGATGACAAGTAGTGTCGCTAACCAGACCCTTAGTATTTTGATAGATCTCGGTGCTACCGAGAGTTTCATTTCTAGTACAGTGCTAAAAAGGATTAAGGTAAAGGCAGTCAAACAGGATGAGTTTAGCTTTGTGGAGATGGATTCAGGAGCCAAATAGAAGGTTGGAGGAAAGGTTACGGGTTGTGCCCTTAACCTGGGAGAGTTTGTCACGAGGGCCAACTTGTACATCATGATCTTAGGATCTTATGATGTCATAATTGGTACGGACTGGTTGGAATCGGATGAGGCAATAGTCAACTGTAAGACAAAATGGTTGATCTTGATCGATGACAAAGGACAGAAATGTGTGATTGTAGGATAGAACCAAGGAGTTTACTTGAGGTTTGTCTCTTCCTTACAGTTACAGAAGAGTATGCACAAGGGGTGCAAGCTTTATGTGATCCTTGCGTTAAACGAGAAGGGATTAGTGGAAGGTCTTGAGCACCTTCTGGTGGTGAGAGAGTTTGTGGATGTGTTTCCAGAGGAGTTACCTAGGATTCCACTAGAGAGGGAATTGGAGTTTACCATAGACCTAAAATCGAGGACTGAGCCGATAGCAAGGACGTCTTATCGGATGTCAACCCCGGAGCTACAAGAGTTGAAAATGCAACTGAAGGAGTTGCTAGACCTGGGACTGATACATCCTAGTGTGTCATTGTGGGGTGAACTGGTTATTTTCATACGAAAGAAGGATGGATCGTGGAGGCTTTGCATTGACTACCATCAATTGAATAAGGCCACGATAAAAAATCAATATCCCTTTTTGAGAATTGATGATCTATTCGATCAAATGAAGGGTGTGACGGTGTTCTCCAAGATTAATTTACAATCAGAGTGTCACCAGTTATGGATCAAGGAGGATGACATCCCTAAGACTACCTTTAAGATGATATTTGGACATTACAAGTTTATTGTTTTACCATTTGGACTGAAAAACGCCCTAGGGTTATTTATGAGTTTGATGAATGGGGTGTTCCGTGAATACTTGGACAATTTCATCCTAGTATTCATTGACGATATCTTTATTTACTCTTGGATGACGGAGGAGCATGACAAGCACTTGCGCTTGGTACTACAGTGTCTGCGAGAGTACAAATTGTATGGGAAATTGTCCAAGTGCTCTTTTTATCAATCGAGGATTCACTACTTAGGGCATGTCATCTCCAGTGAAGGTATCGCTGTGGATCTAGCCAAGGTCGAGGCTATTATGGAATGGCCTGCGCTGACGAATGTCATAGAATTGCATAGATTTATGGGTTTAGTAGGATACTATTGACAGCTTGTCGAGGGATTTTCTAAGATAGCAAATCCGATCACAGAATTGCAGTAGAAAAACAAGAAGTTTTTTGGACCAAGAAATGCACGGAAGCATTCTAGAGGCTTAAGGAGTTGTTAACGGTAGCACCGATACTAAAGGTCCCTGACATGGATGCAGACTTCTTGGTATGCACAGACACATCCAATGAAGGCTTAAGAGAAGTCTTGATGCAAGACGGACGAGTGATTGCTTACATTTCAAGGAAACTGAGAAGGCATGAGGAGAACTACGTGACACACTATTTGTAGTTATTAGCCATCGTATATGCCTTGAAGGTTTGGAGACACTACCTTGTTGGACGAAAATTTGAACTAAAGACTAATCATTGTGGACTACAACACATTTTTACCCAAAGCGACCTGAATGCGCAACAACGGTGTTGGTAGGAATTGCTTAGCGAGTACAACTTTGAGATTACTTACATAAAGGGAAAAGTGAAACGAGTGGCAGATGCTTTGAGTTGGAGACCATGCATCTTTTTGGTGTTGCCTCTTCAAACAAATCTACGTGAAAAGATTCTAAATTTACAGCGTGACGACGACTGGTACCAAGAGGTCGAGGGTTTTATCGGACAAAACACAATGATGGTACCATGATATGAGGGATTTTCATTTGATAGCGATGGGCTATTGAGTTTTAAAATTCGGATTTATGTACTGCCAAACAACGAGTTGAGGATGTTGATCCTGAGCGAGGCTCATAGAGCCGTTTCCATGGCTCACCCGAGAGTCACGAAGATGAGGGCAGACCTTAAGCCCTTATTATTTTGGAAGGGAATGAAGGCATACAGACTTAGCTATGTGGCCAGATGCCTCAAATGTCAGCAGGTAAAGTTTGAATGTAGACACCCAGTGGGATTACTACAACTACACACTATTCTAGAATCGAAATGGGAGGTTATTTCGATGGATTTCATTTTTGGATTGCCACTGATGGCGAGGAGACATGACTCGATTTTTGTAGTAGTAGACACTCTGATGAAGAGTGCTCACTTTATTCCTATGCGCATGACATATCAGGCACCTGACATCTCTAGAGTTTTCATCAGTGAGATTGCGAGGCTGCATGACGTGCCTAAGAGGATTATATCCGATCGAGGATCAGTGTTTACTGGATAATTTTGGACGAGTTTCCAAGAGGCCTTGGGAACCCAACTTAAATTTAGCACTGCGTATCACCCAGAGACTGATGGACAGACTAAACGAATGAACCAAACCTTGGAGTACATGTTGCGCATGTATGTAATGGACCAACAAAAGTGTTTGGAAGAATTATTGCCTCTAGTAGAGTTTGCTTACCACAATAGTTACCAGAGCACCATTAAGATGGCGCCTTTTGAGTTTCTTTACGGGTGACCATGTCGGACGCCCTTGAGTTGGGATCAGCTTGAGGATAAGGTCTTGGTGGGACCAAAAGTGATCCAAGAAATGGAAGAGCAAATGCAAACCCTAAGACAAAGGATTAAAGAAGTGCAAGATCGACAAAAGAGTTACGTCGATGCGCACCGAGTCGACTGTAGTTATGAGGTTTACGATCGAGTCTTCTTGCGGGTTAAACCGCATAAGAGTTTGATCAAGATTGGAAGGGGAGCTAAACTCTCTCCTAGGTTCATGGGACCTTTTGAGATTGTAGAGAGAAAAGGGCCCATGGCCTATTGACTAGCCTTGCCTAATTATTTGAGGCATATGCACGATGTTTTTCATGTATCGATTTTGAGACATTATATTAGTGATCCTACACATGTGATTGACATGAGTTCCTTACAAGTATTGGACGAGGGAGCGCTCACGGATGAGCCGGTCCACATCTTAGATCATCCTGTTTGACAGTTACGACGTTGAACGGTAGATCAGGTCAAGGTCCAGTGGGACAATTATAGTCCGCACTTGGTGACCTGCGAGGATGCATATGATATGTGCCAACAGTTTCCATTTTTGTTTGAAAGATAGACTTATGATATTGTGATGCGCTTATTCCAGCACGTATACTATGAAACTTCGGGATGAAGTTTATGCCAAGAGGGGGTGTATGTAACATCCCTCTCTGACACACTGAGAAAACTTGTTCTTTGAGGACACTTGCTTGCAAGTGATTCATACTATTTTGATATTAAAACATTTGTCTTTGATTATGATGCGTAATGATAGATGACATGATGTTTACTGCATTCACATAGACATGTGCTATTGAATCGGTTTTACTAAGTGTGTATGGTTTTGGACCTTGACGATGCAGAGGCATCAACGAAACCCTTGGACTCTGGATCGAGTCAGGGAGTGTGCTATTGGGGTTTGATTGTTTTACTATGATTTTAGTACATTTGATTAGATGAAATGATGTGGACATGTTTGACATGATTTTTGATGATGCAGGCTAAAGATAGCTTGCCGACTAGACTCACATATGAAGTAAAGGGGCCACACACGACTACCAGAGAGGTTGAGGGAGAGGTGTGGACAATAGCCCTGCCACATCCTACTAGCACTCCCACCGTGGCTCGAACTGTAGGTTAATGATTACCTAGTTCGAGAGGACCCACGATGCTGTGAGGGCTGACTGTGACAGTCTCTCATTATGATTCTAAGGGGCGTGCAATAAGGTGGGGGCCTTATCCCTTAGAAACCCTTAGTCTCCCACAAGTTCACCTGGTGGAGTGCTGACTCCAAGGGTTATTGAGTGGCATGTGGTGCATCCTGAAGGGCACATTGTGCAAAAGAAACACAAGAGGTGAGTGGCACCCTTGGAGCACATGGTGCATCCTGAAGGGCACGTTGCACAAGAGAAACACAAGAGGTGAGTGGCACCCTTGGAGCACGTAGTTCGTCCATAAGGGCATGTCATGCAAAAGAAACACTAGAGGTGAGTGGCACCCTTGGAGCACATAGTGCATCCTGAAGGGCACGTTGCGATGATGATGATAAAGGAACAAACCTAGATGGCCCTAAGACAATTAACATGTTAAGAATTCTTAAACAACTTCCCTAATTAAATGTCACCTAGTTCAGAATCTAAGTCCTAAGTCTGAAACTTTGTCAGGGGTAAAATTTTGTCTACCCTTGAGAAAACATCTCTAAAATTTAAAATAGTAAAATTTAAAATAAAAACCCTTTAAGTAATAATTTTGGTATTCATAAATTTTTGGGGTAAATGAAGAGAGTAAGAAATTATTTAAAAGCTGTGTATATAAAATATAAATAAGAATTTAATTATTTTTTTGATAGTTTAAAAGGATGTTGAATTAATGATAAAAGGGAAAAAGGGATTAAATTGCAACTGACGTTTTTAGCTCTAATAAAAAGGAGAAAGAGGGAAATTATAACATTTAGGAAACTAGGGAATGGAGGTAACTTAAAAAGGGAAAGAAGGGAACTTATGGTAAAAAGAGAAGTCAACTTAGTAAAGAATCTGCAATAAAGAACCTTCCAAATTGAACTAAATTAGCAACTTCATTTTAGGGAAAGTATTTAAAACTTGTAAGGGAATCTAGGGACTCCTAGGAGTAAAAATAGGAGTAACTCTAGGTGAGTGACGGAAATAAGACAAATTAATAAATTAAAGAAAATAGTTAATGGAGAAACGTGGGGGATGGATGACACTTGTACGAAGGAGAGTTTTTAGAAGATTTTTATTAAAACTTAAATTAAATGAGATTTAGGGAAAGATGGAAGTTCTAAAACTATATAAAAAAAAGGGAAGAGAAGGAAGAAGGGGGATCAGCTGTTAGCACAATGTTACGCCACCAGATTAGTGACTTGACTGATTTACTTGTGGGGAGTTGGGATTTCTCAGCTCAGATAGGAGTGGTATCTCGGCCTTGCGAGGCGAGCTGGGAGCTAGACGTACCATCTGGATAGTGTGTGGCCCCTTTGCGACTTTGGGGGCTAAGGGGTAAGTAGAGTACTTGTAGCATTGGCTGGGAGGTACTGGTGAGGTCTCGATGGTCGTCAAGAAGGAGTGGCACGGAGCACGCAGACAACTCTCAGAGAAGGAAAAAGGCAACGGTACGCTCTTTGATTGTAGAGTAGAATTCATTAGGATTTATGATTAGATATGTATGTGTATGGGTAATCTATATGGATGAATTTTTAACTTCAATCGGTGTTGGTTTTTGTGGGATTGAATGGTTTTTTCTTATTTACTTACTCCGACAAATTTTCGTGCATTTAACATTGCTGCAAATTTTACTGTGTCAATTTTGAGTAACCTCTAGCCTTGCATTATCTTTTCATCTCTATGCCCTGAATGGAAAAATTCACTGAGTATTGTCCTGCTGAAAAACTTGAGTATGCTTGTATTCATTGATTGTGAAGTGTTTTTATCTCTTTTTAGATCGTAATAGTCTCTGTTAGTCAAACCAGCGCAACATGGCAGCCTCTGGACTATAACCTCTATGTAATAACCTTGATTTTAATTTTATTGGACACCAGTACCATGTCGCCCAAATCTACAACAATGGGTTTGATGTTCTGTTCTGTGAGTAAACGCGTTGACAGTATTGCCAATCAATGTTTAAGATAATGTGAAGTGGTATATACATGGATGCATTTTAGTGGCGAGTTTGTTCTTCTTTAGATGGATGTATTACCTTGGTTTTTTAAATAGATAAGGGAAGATTTCGAATTCGGCAGTTAGTGGATGTAACTATGAAATCGTAGAAAATGATGTGGTACCTTCGTAATTAATTATTTTGGTGTAGTTTCGACCTGTTGACAACCCTGGTGTGGTTTTAATTCCTTGTTTTTGTACATGAAAGTAACATAATCTTAGTGAAAAAATTTACTGTGTTACTGTGTAAAATCCATGGATCTACTTGTTGAAAGCCTTAGTCGTGGATCTCAGACCTTACCCTTATCTGTGATTGATAGCAATGAAATTCCAGTAGCGAATGATAATTTCATTTCCTATAGCGACTAATGGCATGCTAGAGGTGGTCTTGGTCTCGTCCCCTTCAGTGAGTCATCCAGCGTTGAGTTTTAAACCCCTACAGCAATACCAATCCTTAACAGATAGTTCCACCGACATCTTAATCAACGATGCACTTCACAACCCATTCCCTTTAGTGTACAACTTTTGCACATAGGGTTCTGAGATGATTAAGTAGTTGTCCGTTTTTAATCAGAATTTCCTAAATCAAATTCGATTATTTCTCCTTCGTCTAATTCGTATTGGAGCGTAATTGATGGCGTAAATTTTTTTTTTCTCCTTTAAAAACTTTTGAGTAGCGCCCATACCTACCGTAGAGAGGAAGTGCTTTTCTATGATAGAGTTGTCAGAGAGGAAGCCGTAATGGCAGTGCGGTTCCCTTGTTGGGTTTTGAGATTCCTGAGTGACAGGGCGTGGCCAATTGTTATTTTCGTCTATTTCTAATTTTGGAGGATGAGTCTATAGCTGTAGCTAAACCAGCCTGCACCCCCACCTTTTTGTGATTTTAACACTACCATAATAGTCATTGAGGAATGGTATTAAATGGTTCTTATTTCCCAACCTTATGAATGACAGCTATAGCATTCCACACTTATAGTTACTTCTTTATAAGGGCAATGACCAGTAAGAGCACGTTGGGTTTATTTGGGATTGATGTCAGATTGAGTTGATTGCGCACCTGTGTCATCGACTACTTCAACTAAAATGATCCTTTAAATGTTTTATTTTTCATCGATGGAAAAAGAATGCACGGTAAACCCCAAACCCAAGGGTGGTTGTCAAGGGTAGCTAGAAAACAACACTGAGTTCTTTTTTCTTTATTTAATTCATACTCGTTCTTCCTTAATACCCCCTTACATTGTAAGCTAGTACGCCTAGTATCTTGTTTACTTCCATTTTGGATTTATCATCCTTTAGCTCCTTTAATGAACGGTAGGGTAGCTTGGGTCCCCTCCTTATTTTCTCCTTAAGATGTAATCCTTTATACCTTATAAATAGGAGTGTAGGGTGGCTTGACATCTATGTGTACCACTTAAAAGGGTCAGGAACTTCTTGGGTACTTTGTAGTTGAAGATGTATTTTAGCATTTCAATCTTACTTGTTTTTAGTTGTTATCCTTTTAATTCCTTTAATGAGTGTATAAAGAAGCTTTTACTCCCTTTAATTGTTCTCTAGGTTGATCTTTTATGATTACCTTGAGAAAGAGGGGACTTGACATTTGTTATTGTATTCTTAAGTTATTGCTTAAGTAAGATAATTTCTTTCCTTTTGATACTTAGTTAGCTACATAGGAGTTGTACTTATTATATGAGTTGAATTATTTGTTAAGTGTCGCTCGACTGGAATGAGCCTGATCTTAGCAAGTTACTAATCATGCTTAAAATGGGCTTTTATCAAATTCAAAAAGTAGTTAATCTCTGGTGTTTCTTGTTATTTTCCATGTATTATCCTCTCGCTCAATTATATTTAAATATTATGTAACAGATTGATTAACCATAGTAGATTATTTATTGCAAGGTTTTTGCATTATAAAAGGTAATGTTTTTATCATTTATGGCAATGTTAATGTAGTTTGATTGTTATTGATAACGTCTAAGATGTAGGGGATTGTTATTTTATTTGCAATTTATTGGATATAGAATGTAATGTTGTTATTGTTTTATGATAAATTTGGTTACCGATAACATATAAATGTAATGTCCTGAATTAAGTAGAATAAGTTATTATGAGTTAGTAAGTGGGGATTGCATTTAATTGACTTTACATTGTTTTTGGTTGGACTTAGTAACTCGTCAACTATTGGAACCAAATGGAGTGATTGATCTGTATTCAATGCTAATCGAGTCATAGATAATGCCTTGTCTTAATGTTGGTGGGTTGTTGTCGGAGTCCTTCAGACTTGCGCCTTCTGTAGAGGTCATGGTTGTTCATTATTTATTGTTGTATTTAGTTCTAATCATTTTATTGCTTGGTCTTCTTGTGTCGGGTGGGATGTAAATACCTCCATGTTCCTCAGAACAGTCGCCAGCCTTGAGACCTTAAATAGTTAAAATCGATGGGAACTTGGGCTTGAGCATTGCTTATGTGTCTTGGAGAGCCTAAGCATTGCAGGGTAGGATGGATGGGTAGTCAGTCTTATTATTTGGTCGGTTGAATGTTGTTCATTGCTGACAGATGTTGATGTGTGTCTTAGGTCTTTATGTTGATATCGTAGTGGCATTCCTCATGATTTGTCGTCTTATGGTGGCACAGAGTATAATGTCTTGTTTCCCTTGCACACATGCACACACACAAAAAAAAAATTGCACTTGTTTTAAGAGGTTTGTCGTCATAAAAAGGAGGCTCGTTACATCTCTCAAGTGATGCATGGGTAGTATCCGGTCTAGTATAGACAATGGCATATATAAAAATTTCAAAAACACGAGTATAAGAACATGAGATATGTACTCTACCTCTTCTTCTGTCTTGGGACATTGTTCTGAAGATAACTTTACACCTACATTAATATGAGTCTTGACCAATTTATATTTGTGTATATTAAATCTAGTTGCAATATTTCCTCAACATATTTTTGTGGTATTGCAATGGGTCCTCTATGCTGGCCAACTTTTTTATGGAAAATTTTGAAAGAAGAGCATTGGAATCATACCCCATGAATCCCAAGAGATGTAAAAGGTATGTAGATGATACTAATGTGATATGGCCTCGCATAAAATAAGAGTTGAACAAATTCTTTGAGCACCTTAACTGTATCTCAGAGGACATTAAGTTCACTATGGAATT
>JASDQU010440053.1:36419-52295 GCA_032191745.1 Picea mariana | reverse complement strand
CATCATTATCTTGATTTTAAATTTCATCAGTGACCTCATTAATTAGAACATTTTCATAAAGAGGGTAAAAAAGGTCGAAATCAACGTCTTCCTTTGCACAATCAACTTAATCAATGTATGCACATGAATGGAAGATTTGGGATGAGCTATGATCTCGAGATTGGGTTTGTTTATTAGGTTCAAGAATGGTATTTGAAATCTGGGAGGCTGGTTGATCATTGAGCATCATGATATGATCATGATCCTCTTCACATCCAAGCTCACAGGTGATAAAAGTATCATAATTAGGCCTTATAAAAGAGGGCTCCAAAAATCTCTCAAGGTAGGAATGATTTGAAGATTGATATTTAAGGAAGAGCATGCGATCTTGTAAATACTTAATGATGGGGATTAATGAAGACAAATATTTGTGGGAATCAGAAACACCTAAGGAGAAACCTCTTTATTGAGATTGCTCCTTGAAATCAAGGAAAGTGTTTAAAGCTAGCTCCAAATTTTGAACATTCTTTTCTTCCAACCACCATCGGTAAAGAGGTGGTAAAATATCATAATAATGTAAAAGTGAAACCGAGTTGGCAGGGAGAATATTCGTAGGAATGCAATTATATGTAACTTGATAAACCTAACATTAAAAGCATGAATACTTTCATTATCCTTCATGTGCAATTGATTAAATCTCTTAAGATGCTCATAAGGGTTATCAAAGTGCCCAAAAGTAGATGTAAACCAATAAGAAAATTGAGACCATGTAGAGATGCATTCATTAGGAAGGTTAGCAAATAGAGAAGCAACATTACCATGAAGGGAGTTCATGAACAAAATAATGCAACTATCATTATCATTAACTCCAAGGATGGTGCAAGCATTGGAAAATTCACTAAGATGTTCAACCGCTGTAACAATTCCATCCCCATGAAATAAAGGCAAAGGTTGCTTGAATTTGTTAGGAAAGGGATTAACCAGGTGAACAAACTTCAAGGGGGTAGGCACAAACCATGGGGAATTATTTAGGTCTTCCTCAAATTTAAAAATCCCATACTTTCGAATGATCTTCCCAAGGTTAGTAGTTGAAACCACAGGGTTACAACCACCAAACAAATTTCCAATCAACTGAGACATAGGAATATGGAGAAAATAAATGAAGGTTTGAAAGAATTAAAACTAAACTAGGAAAGAACCATTGAACGGTCCTCCCCAGTATGGTCACCAAAAATATGTTGATGTCGAGGGACTAAAGAGTCTCCAACACCAATATCTCGACCTCCCGTGGCGCTAGGAGGGAAGAGACGAGAATGTCACATTGAGTTTAAAGCCCCGACAAGAAAAACAAATATTAGACTCTAAGATAAATATCCTCTAACCTAAATTCCAAGCATGAATTCCCTTTTTCTTTGTATTTTTTATAATATTTAATTTTTAATGCATTTTATTATTTGTGATTTTTATGCTTTAAATTTTTAAAGAATAACAAGAAAGTTATATATATGTGTGTGTGTGTGTGTGTTAAAAGGTTAACAAATTAAATTAGTAAATAAATATAATACAAAATATTATTAAAGTCAATCTAAACAAATATAAAAGTTAAAGAAGTAAACATAACAATAAATAATGATATTCATTGTGAATTATGTTTTGTTTGTTTCATTGTCTTTAAAATATTCTTATTAAAGAAATAAAACAGTAACAAATAAAGATGATAAATAAAGAAAATAATATACATATAAAAGATTGAAATAAACAAAGTGAAATGTTTTAGTTTTTCATTTTTTTTAGTTACATAATGAGAATTAAAATAAAATAGAAACAATATCAGAGCCAAAGATGATATTTATTAATGAAATCTTTACATATTTCCTCAAATCCTTTTAGGATTTCAGGCCTCTGCGAAGACCTAGACCATGAGTGAAACTCTAACTATTCTAGGTGGTTATCTGCCTCAAGAGGGAGTTGACTATTCCTTACAACACATACATATACCTGCATGGTACAGTTAGATATGGTTTGAGCTATGTCTCAAACAATGATGTACAACTGTAGGGATATAGAGATTTCGATTGGGCAGGGAGTGAAAGTGAAAAGAAGAGTACTTCTAGTGTATGATTCAGTTTGGGATCTGCTATGATATCTTAGGCTAGAAGAAAACATAAGTCTGTCGCACTCAACATTGTAGAGGAACAGTATATTGCAACTGTGATGATTCTACATAAGTAATATGGCTTCGTAAGTTGGTTTCTGGATTATTTGACCATGTGCTGGATTCGACCATGATATACTGTGATAATCAAATCAGTGTGAATATTTCATAGAACCCCATGTTCCATGACAAGTTGAAGCAAATTGCGTTCAAGTACTACTACATCCATGATAAATTCCATAAGGGAGAAGTGAAGCTCCAATACATCTCCACCGATGAACATATAGAAGATATTCTGACGAAGCCCTTGTCAGAATATCTTCTGGGAGTCTTGATTCCAAGGATCTCATAATAGCTGGAGACCTAAAAAAACCCCTCCACTATAAAGAAAAAAAAGGGGGTACCCAAGTACAAGACCCCACTCATGAGCATCTCGAGGATCTCATATCCTCTTTCCATTTAATTGACACAAATATTTCTAATGGCCGATTCACTTGGTCGAACAGAAGACTTGGACCCGGGCACATCATTGCTTGCCTGGATCATTTTCTCTTAAGCAATGCCTTCCTTGATGAGTCGTTTTCACCCTCTTCTCTCATACTCCCCTGGACTAGCTCTGATCACTGACTTGTCACCCTTACTCTTTCCCCTTCTGATAATTTTGGCCTCATCCCTTTTAGATTCAACCCTCTTTGGATATTATATCCAAACTATTTTGATGTTGTCACATATGCTTGGAGTTGTTGGGTTAAAGGCTCTCCAAACTACATTTGGAACAAAAACTAAAGAGTGTCAATTCGCCCCTCAAGCACTGGGTGAAAAGCACCAAAGAAAAAGAGTAGGAAGCAAAAAACAAGAAAATCAAGGAAATGGAAGAAAACAAATTGGCAATGGAAGAGGGACTTCCCACTCACTCTCTTATCCTCAAAGAGAAACATGAATTCATAGATTATCAAAAAATCCTCCACTTGGAGGAGGAAACTTGGAGACTCAACTCTCAGAGTCTTGGGCTCAACTCAGGGGACAAAAACATGGAATTCTTTCAGAGACAAACAAAAGCTAGAATCTAGAGAAACAAGGTGAAGGAGATAACAAAATAATATGGAACAAAAACAACTGACTTCCAGCAAATCCAAGAGGAAGCCAAAAAGCATTTCGAACAGATTCTCACTGAGGAAGGCAATGCAAATCCCAACAAACAAGAAGATTTGTTGCTAAATATCCCGACCATTGTCAACCAGGAGGACAATGCCAAGATAAATCAAGAAATTACATAAAAATAACTCTATGAAGCCTTATTCCAACTTCATCCAGACAAATCTCCAGGTCCAGATGGCTTCAACGCTCATTTTTATCAGAAATGTTGGCACATAATAAAAAAAGATCTCTTAAGGATGATTCAGTATGTCCAGAAATCTACAAAGATGGGAGGTAGTACAAACTCCACCTTTTTGTCCCTTATTCCAAAGGACTCCAATCCTTCCTCCTTCTCTAGATTCAGACCCATATCCTTATGCAACGTCTCCTACAAACTCATCACTAAAGTCATAGCCAATAGAATCAATCCTCTCCTACACAAACTCATCTCCCCAAACCAAAGCAGATTTGTTGAAAAGAGGCAAATGATTGACCACATAATTTTGGTTCAAGAAGCCATTCACTCCAGTAGGGAGCGAGGAGACCAAGGAATGATTATCAAAATCGATATGGCCAACGCTTTTGACAGGTTGCGGCACACTTTTCTGTTTGCAGTTTTGAGGAAATTCGGATTTAGTTCAGAATTCATCGCTTGGGTCTCAACCTGTATCTCCACTCCTTGGATATCCCCTATGATCAATGGGCATCCAACAAATTTCTTCAAAATTTCTACAGGGCTGAGGCAAGGTTGTCCTCTTTCCCCCCTCCTCTACATAATTATGGCAGAAACACTTGGTAGGCAACTGGAAAAGGATCGAGCCTCCAAAGCCATTCTCGACATCAAAATAGCTCGAGGGAAAAAGAGAATAAACCACTCCCAATTTGTTGATGACACTGATCTCCTCATTGGAGGTGCCTCCATTGTCATGGCTAAGAGATTCAAAATTTCTTTGGAAAATTTCACCCAAGCCTCGAGAGCCCTCATAAATAGTGTCAAGTCTAATGTCTATGCATGGAACACTCCTGCAAGAATATCCCACCTAATAGAAAATATATTTTGCTTCCCTCTCATTGAAAAATGGAAAACTTTCAGATATCTTGGCATCCCAATTTGTCTCAAATATCTTCCAAATTCAGCTTGGAACCAAATCCTAGACAAATTCAAAAGCAAGCTAGATCATTGGGGAGCCTTTTGGCTCAATCTGGAGGGTCGAACTATGCTAATAAAATCAATCCTCTCTACTCTCCTCATATTTCAATTCTCGTCTCTCATTTCACCTTAGAGCATCAAATCCTCAATCTCCAGTCTCCTACGATGCTTTCTTTGGGAAGGAGGAAAAACAGACACAAAAAAATTCCAACTTGTAAATTGGGATATTGTAAAACATTCTCAGAAAAATGGTGGTCTGGGCATCAAAGATCCTGCTCTTTCCAACTTGGCAATGGGAGAATTTTTTTTATGGAAACTTGTTTCGGGAGGAAAAGATTGGTGGAAAACAATTATTCTGAAGAAATACTTAGTAGGGGACAGACTCAGGTGTTTAGATCAACAACACTCCCTGAGCAGTGGATCACCAATAGGGAAGCTTCCTTCTACCTCCATTCATTTGATTCAAAGTCATCTCACCTGGATCCCTAGAAATGGTTGAAAGATACTAATTAGGATAGATAGCATCATGGGAAAGCAACCTCTTTGGCAGCACATGCATCTCCGACCGCTCATCAACTGGCTTGACTCACAAGGTAAAAAGTATATCTTGGATATCTCTTCCTGGAGCGCTGACTCGGGAGAATGGATAGGATGGAACCTACAAAATATTCCAAGCAATCTTCAGGACGCAACCCATCAGCTGCAAAATCTTCTCAAAGGCTGCACCCCCATACACAATACGCTAAAAGATAAGAGAGGATGGGGAAATGGTATTTACACTGTCAAGCAAGGATATTCACAACTCCTCTCCCAAGTGAATCTCCCCCCTAAAGATAAAATTTGGAATTCCATCTAGAATAATGATAGTCCGCCTAAGATCAACTCTTTTTGTTGGTTAGTGGCTCATGGAAAATTACTAACAGGGGAAAATCTGCTCAAAACGAACATTCACGGGCCCTTCATATGTGAACTTTGTCGCAAGGAGATTGAGACCTCTCTGCATATCTTCCTTCTTTTCCCCTTTTCTACCTTTGTGTGGAAAGAAACTCTACAAAGCCTCCATGCAAAAATCAGATGGTCGTCTCAACCCAAGGAACTCCTCTCAAATTGGCTTTCCCTTTATTGGGTATCCTCCAAGAATAACCCGCTCTTCAAATAAATTTCAAAGCCTTACCCAAGTATATTTGCTGGAAAATTTGTCTCGCCAGGAATAGAACCATATTCTACAGCCTTCGCTCTCCCCCTGACCTTGTAGCTAAAAAGGCCGTAGGCCTCCTGACTGAATTCTTTCTTTCCAAGTCCAAAACCTTCTCCTTCACCCCCACCCCCACCATAGAATTTGAATGGATATGCTCTTTTTTTCCCTCCATCCCCACCACTAGTCATGCCCCCCTTCCTTCTAGATCCTCCTGGCAGCTTCATGAAGACTCGAAGTTCTTACACTGGCACAATGAGAAACATACTCACATTCTCTACTTTGACGGAGCCTCAAAAGGAAACCCCGGGGTGGCAGGAGTGGGAGGGGTCATCACATACCCACAAGGAATTCAAGCACTCTCCTACCATTGGAATCTTGGCATCGCAACTAATAACCAAGCCGAAGCTTATGCCCTGTACCAAGGCCTTCTTCTTGCCAAAATCCTGAACATCCATTCCCTCTCGGTGATCGGTGACTCTAGGATAATTTTAAACCATGCATGCAAAGGTTCTCACCCCCCAAATTTTCACTTAAAGGCGATACTCCAACGAATTTCAACAACTCTCAAACACTTCTCCATTATTTCCCTCTTCCATGTCCTCTGAAGAAACAATCAATTGGTTGACGCCCAAGCAAATATGTCCATCGCTCTGGATAAAGGCTCGCTAATAGTCAATGGCCTCACACAACATAAATCCATCCCATGACCACGTCGCACTTTAGTCAGGCTCTTGACACTTGGCAGCGAGCACACCTGCCTACTAAACGCGACACGTGGATTTGGATATTGGTCTGGGTCACTAACTTGTCCCATCATAACGCCTTCCCTCTTCCCCCGACACCTGGCGCACTTGGCAGCTACCACAAACTGCCTCACCTCACCTCTCGACACCTAGATGCCTCCCCCATCACCTCAATGTGTGTCACGCTGCTCCTTTTAACCAGTTCCCCCGACTTGGGAAGTCATTTCGGCATCCCTAAGGTTTCTCTCGCATGTGAATTCAAGACCTAGAGTGGGAAGAACATATTCAGCATGACACCTTGGGTGTACTACTCATTGATTTCAGGTAATGTGAACAGTACAAACACCAACAACGAATATGGTTGCAGCGTGGCTGAATTCAGGAAATCGGAACCGTTCGTTGAATCCAGAAAGGGTGATGGAGCATATCAGAGGAGGAGTGGCTCATTTCATAGGCACACTCTATACCCTGCAGAGTAGAGTGAATCTCACCCCCTTGAGAACAGACACCTATCCTCGCATAATTCAGATAGATAGGGAAATAAATTTTGGCAAAATGAGAAGGAAAAATCAGCGTGTGGTTTCAGTAGAAGAGCATGATGAGTTGGTGAGCACGGTTCAAAACTTACAGATTCAAATCAGAGCTCTTTCAACCCAAGTGCTATCCATAACTGAAATTACCATTCAACATCGGGGAGAACAACAGAGGAACAAGGATGAGTGTGAAGCTTTAAGACATCAGATAGAGGCTCTTCAATTTGTGGATGGACTTGCGTCACCTTCGGCCTCCCTGACTACAACCATCTCCGACGAAGCCTCCTCACCAGGACCTCGACCACACATGGACCTCAATCTGAGGCCTCCAACAGAGGAAGACGCCCCTGCACCAGACTGAAACAAACTCTAAGTGTATGTTGTGTTTCATTGTGCTTTTATTAGGGTCTTTTTGCATGGTTTTCACTATAGCAGTTCAAACAGGCTTTAGCATACTAGAAAACACTACCCCTGCCCATAATTGCCTTCTGGGAGTATACAGGGGAGTGAATTTTTTTTTATAACTCCTATAGCACATATTGTACTCCTCCTGCGTTTACTCGTAGTCCTTTTAATATAAATTTTACCCTGTTTCTAAAAAAAAAAAAAAAAAATACAAACACCAAGAAAATTTAATGTTCCCTAGTATGGTCACCAAATAAATGTCATTGAAAATGAATGGCTATCCTTGTACCAACATTTTCAAATCTTGCTGGGCTAAATTAAGATAGGAAGGATTGTTACCCTATGTTTGTAGCCTTTTGCAAATTACTTTTGAGAAGTTCTAATTACTTTTACTTTTGCAAATTACTTTTGAGTAGTTTCAATAGTTTTGAGTAGTTCCAATTACTTTTAGTTAGATAGGGACAAATCATAATTAAATATTAATAAATAATAATAAGGGTATAATAAATATTAACTAATAGGTGGTGACCTGCTAAACAACCTTATCATTTAATTTTCAAAACATTCCCTTGTACCTCCATCAATAAAGATGTATCTCATGTCATTCAAATATCATCATTCATACACATGTAAAATCAACCCAAAAATGAAATATTTCAAAAATACACTTGTGACTCGAATATCAAATATATGTGTGTGTATATGTGCTCCAAAAAATAAATATGTCAATTTGCTATCTAAAATCCATTGTCCAAAAACGAGTGAAGTATACCCCAATAGTCAAAATAAAATAACAGGATAAAATCATAAATCAATTTTTTGTGTGATGAAGTTTGCCTCTGTCCAATTTTCCGAGACTTTGTTACCTTAGGAACCTCTAAAAATACATTGATAGGATTTTTACCTTTTGTTGTTGATGCCTCTGGGTGCACGTCTCCAAATGACATATGTATATCTTCATGTCTATGGTGCAGGGAATGGGATGTAACTGAATGTGAGGATGTATCAAACTGGTTGGATTCAATAGAATGAGAAGGTCATTTTCCTTTGCTAGGCTCTAGTTCTTGGGATTTGAAAGCTTTGAGAAATGCATGTGAAACAATGGAATCAACAGACTGAGTAGGTCACTCAAGAGGAGGTGGTGGTGGAAATGGTAAAGAATTTGGTGGCCATCCATCAAAATGAGGGGAATGAGAATGAACAATAGCATTCCATCCCTCATTGACTGAGACCTTAGGTAGTAAGGACACATGTGGCTGCACTGGTATGCCAGAGATGCTAGGATGAGGGTGCAAAGGTGGTATTTCAGGTGGAGGAGGAGGTTGGAAGGACCTTTGTTCGACTAGATTCATGAATCATGTATGTAAGAGTTGATTAAACTCATCAAAATCTGCATCAAAGTGAATAGAGAACCTTAACCTCTTATTCCCTCTTTGCAAAAAATAAATTTTCCTTTTATCTCTATTTCCCTTGCCTCTATTCCCTCTACCATAGTTGCCTCTACTAAAAAAACTCATCTATAAATCATAAGGCAAAATTAGAGTATGCATATAATAGCAAGTGAAACATCAAATATATTTTACATTAAAATATTTTTAGAAATAACTCTGACTTGATCAACAAGCAAGCATACATACAACCAGGGATAAAAGGGCAGGGTAACTCAAAACAAAATTTCATCTCTGCTTTGAAATATGTCCAAATCTCACCACCTCACATAATTGATGTTTATTTAAGAACATGGGAATTACAATGCAATTGGGAATATGAGAGGATTTATAATGTATGGAAAGTGAACATAAATGGTAACAAAATAGTGTAAAATGTTCAAAATAACAACACACCAGCCATCAACTATCAACCAATATCCCAATGTTTGTTAAAAATCATCTAATGAATGTCATGTCAAGCATCATCTATATCAACTGCTAGCATATTCATTTTCTACATCCAGAAACAATATTTGAATTTTCTTATGTGTCAGGGGGAGAAGAACATGAAAGAAATAATGAAATATGATTTTGGGAATTAAGGAATAACATATGTAAAGTGAAAAAATGAAGGGATTGGCGGGGAAACAACATGTATTCATCCATTTCCTAATTTATGTCATTCATCCAAAACTGAATTTATTTACATTATGAAAAAAAATCATATTGATAATAAATTATTTTCATATCTGCAAGAGTCAATCACATATCCTTGTTGTTTTTGCCAAACTGATAGCAACTTTTCTCTTTAAAAGAAAAACATTTTATATTTCATACAACAAGGGGAGAAAGAAGAATGAATTTTAAATGGTACATGTTCTTGGGAATTAAGGAATAACATATGGAAAACGTAGCAATGAGGGGTTTGTTCCTATGTATGAGAAAATTTATTTTGTTTTCCATGACTCAGTCATACTTAATTTCAATCCAAATCTATATGCCCAGAAACCAATAACCAGATTTCCCTTTTAAAATTCATTTACTTATTCCAAACAATATTGTATAGACCAGTAAACTAATATACAATACCAAAATTTCCATATTATCATATGAGCTTACCGCAAGTTTTATTATGAACCAAATATGCTCAATGAAAATTGATACTAATATTTCAAAAAAAAAACAAAAAAAAACAATGTAGCATAACCAGGTCATCTTCATACTAGTTTTTATTCTTGATAATAGCAACACACATGTAGAGAGAAATATTTATTTAAGTTCTATCTCTTAACCAAATCTAGTTTATGAGATTGTCATTTATGTGTATACAACTCTTTAAAATATTTTATCGAACAACCACAATGACCCATCATATGTTTTCGAAAATTAACTAAGGTTCGAAATTAAGTATTGGTAAACCATGCAAGATTGTTTGTGTAAAAGATGTGAACATTGGCTTCACATTATCTTTTTCTTGTGTAAAGAATGCATATGTATTGATCCAAAATAGTGCAAAATCCCCATAAGCTCGGGCTAAAAATAAGGCTTTTAATTCCATGCACAAGAATTAAAACTTAGGGTTTTGGCCATGAAATAACATAACCTGTTGACACATAAATATCAGAGTGGGAAATAACAATCGAAACAAATCAAAAGATAGAATACCCAGAAAATGCATGGTCAACCAATGGAACTAAACTGTAGAATGAAATTTGGAGGTCATGAGTTTGAAATGAATATGCATGCAGGGTTAAATGGTATTAAGATGAAGAATGATACTCGAAGGACATGAGTTTGAAACCCTTTATGAAAAAATCAAATATGTATACAAAACAAAAACCCATGACTCCATTTTCAATATTTTTGTTCAAGAGTTTGAATATCAACAAGTGAAAAGAGAATTGCAGCAGAGCTTGCATTTTTTTCTTCGAAAAATAGGGAAGATGCAGTACCAAATCACAACTGTGTTTTCTTTTACAATGGATTCACATAGTTTGGAAATGAAATAATGTTTTTCTGAACAAGGGTTTATGCCATAGGAATAAAATGATGAACATTCACTTTGTAAGTGAATAAACAAGTTCGACAAGATGGTCAAATAACGACACACCCAATTACTAGTCAAGCAGATCCATTACAAAAACTATTGATGCAAAAATAAAATGCATTTGATGGGTACAAGATAGAATAGCCATACCTTTCCTTGTGATTCAAATACCTCCAAAAAACTAGTGTTACATTTACCACAACTTATCTCTTTAGACAACATTGTCACTCGACAACTTCAACAACTCTAATGCAAAGTCGAAATGCCAAAACAATTCAAGGGTGGTAATCCTGAGAAAATGAATGCTCACGTTCCATGCATTGAATTCATGGGGTGTCATGATCTACATATTAACTTTTAAAATCTGCCTCATATTTCACTATCCATCATCAACAAATCACGGGCATGATATATTTCCAATTATGCGAGCAATCACATGCTATATTACCATGTCAACAACCATATAAAACCGCCAGCTCAAATGACAACTCGAACTTCACATCGAACCTCAATATCCAAGATTTCATTTAAAACCATATTCAATGCAAATAATTGATGCATTGTATACATATATTCCAATCTGAGTGATTAAATGCAAGGTTTAAGCGATGGCAAGCACTATATAGTATCAATGTCGAGTTCATATAATATACCATATGCACTATGCATTGAAATTTGTTGACCCTTTAATTGTAATGCACCACCTTTTCCTATATAGAACCAACACTTATTGTACATATGTGATGGCCTTTGGAGTTATATAAAAGTATTTTATACATGGTAAACCATATCACTATACCTTATTTGCATAAAAATGAATCTGCATAAAATGAAATTTCCCCTTTAAAGTATATCATGTAATTAGAACTCAACGTCTATGATCAATGCTTGCTGAGATACAAGAGATGTAAGTAAAAGAAAACCTTTTAATGCCTCATAATATATCTGTATAAGTATCAATAGCATTTTGTGATTGGAATGTGTGTAAGATAGAGGATCTTTTAAATCTTTATGAGCATAACCTTTTTCCTTTCTGTTCGATCAAATTGACAGTGGGCCTCATAGTTATATTGAGAAAAGAAAGCATTACCACTGTGTAATGCAAATGAAACCACATCAGTAGAATGGTGATTTTCAATATTCGAGAGTATTTGAAAATAATCGTCCTTTCTTTCTCCCTAGGGGACCCACCTATAGTTATATATTTAATATCATAAATAAATAAAAACTTTAATTGTGCCTTGCAACTATTTGCAGGCTAATGGCTAATTTGCTAGTTTGCGAGTCAACATGAGTCTTGATTACATCTTGGGCTTCCAAAAATTTCTTTGGTCCAAGCCCTTGCATGGACTTGAAGAGAATTTTTGAATTGTAACTCAGAACTATCATTAATAAAAGATTTGTTGGTTTCTTTCTCACTTTGTGGACTGTTGGGATATTACCATTTTAAATTTACTGTTTTGTTAACAATTTTCAACATCTTATTTACATATTCTTTTTATCATTTATTTATGTGTCCTGTTATCATTTTAAATCCACAATACTTAGTTTAAAGAATAAAGAAAAAAATTGCATATTCAAAACAAATCTTAGATGCAAGAATTACATTTCTTGAGGTCCGATTGAAATTTTGACGGGCCATAAACTAGGGTGATATTCCCACCTATTTTTCCTAACCTTATGGGATATGAGAAATGTTTGTGTAAGGATCATTACCATTTTGATCAAGATTAAATGAAGAACAAAATGATATACAAATAAAACAATAGTAGAGAACACAAAAATATAGTGAAACCCAACTTCTATTAATGAATAAAATAGTAGAATATTGTAGACACAAACTGGCTAGAATGGAGGTAGCTTATCTCTAAAGAGGAAGAGATGTTGGATATGATTTATTTGCAACAATATTTACATCACACTCCATTGCATACTCAAAGGAACTCCTTCACCTCAATTATATATGAGAGAGTGAGAGGAGAATAATTCCCATGATGCATGTGGGATAAATTGGTCTAAGTTTAGATACAAAATACCATAGGCATGTAAAACACTAGGACTTCCCAGGTGGTCACCCATCCTAGTACCACTCTATCCCAAGCACACTTAACTAAAAATTTCTAATGGTATCTGATACATTAATTTTGTAGGTGTCAGAAAATTGGCTTAGGTTGATGGACAATTGATACAGATTGTTGGTTGTCATTGATGTCAACCATTGGAGAGTGATATTGTAGATTGATTTCAACCCTTAGTGATTGATGTCAACCCTTGGAGAAGCCTGGTAGAAAATTCCAATAGCACAAAGGCACGGGTAAGGGAACCAAGTCTCTTTGAGGTATAAGGGCATGAATATCAATGAATTTACATGTAATACTATTCTATATGGATAGTACATGTCATGTCATTTCTGGTGATATGTGGAACGCCACATAACTTCTCACAGTTAGAGAGTTATGGCCTTGTGAAGTTGGAGAACCCTCATGAGTTATCTAGAAGCCCCTAGAAGGTCAAAGAAGTCAAATTAATCTAGAAACTCCTAGAAGAATTTGACTAGTCAAAGTGGGTGAAACTAGGAGTTAATCATGGGTATAGTTGTTGCATTAAGAAACTAATTAAAAATAAATTAGTTACAACAAAAATTTGTGATTTTCGTAATTATGGTAAAGTAGTTGTGATGAGAAGATTGAATAATCAAAGTGGTTGACCAAGAAATAAATTAAATAATAAAGTGGTTGCAACAAGAATTTAGTTAAGGAAAACGAAGCTATGAATTGAATAATTATATAAAAGTTAGTTGCAACAAGAAGATTTGAGTAAAGAGAAATTATTTAAATAATAAAGTAGTCAAAGTGGTTAAGTGGACAAAGTGGCTAAGTGAACAAAGTTGGTTAAGTGCACAAAGTGGCTAAGTGTACAAAATGGTTAAGTGGACAAAGTTGGTTAAGTGGACAAAGTGGTTAAGTGGCTACTTCTAGAAGAAGCTACTTGGAGAGTATAAATAAGAGAGAAAGGGTCTCCCATTTGCATTCATTGAGCATATTGAATATCTACAAGTGACTGAGGTAAGCAAAGGATATCTAAGGCGAATTTCAAAGGGAAGGTTAAGTAAACAAGGCTGAAATTCAAGGGAGGATAAAGTCTTTTGATGATGCTTTCTAAGGTATGTTATTTACAGGTCATCTCACCATTTTTGAAATAATTTGTTTTCTACAATGATTTAGATAGATAAATATGGAGGAAGTTGAGAAAACATATCCAAGTAATTTTGATAAAATTTTCATCTTGTGGGTCGTTTTATTTTAGGAGTTACACTCCGTGGAAAATAGGGCTTGTGGCTAGTTCTGAAACTAGTCTAAAACAAGTGTTTCGGGTAAAAACGTCATAACTTATTCATAACAGATCAAAATTCAGTAAGAACAAATGTATTGGTTATAGTACAATATGTAGTATTTTGTGTACCATTTTCAGATCCATACAACAAATATTTCATACGAGGAACGATCTACAAGTTCGCTCTCTAGAATAAGCCAGGATTCAACAAGGTATGCCATTTTTGCTATAACTCCTTTTCTGAGAGGTTCCAAGTAGTGAAACCTGGAGGAATTGCATAAAAGACACTGAAGAAAATTGTGTACTATTTTAATATCTTTATTCATTACAGGTACATAGTTATGATTATTGGAAGTTAGGGTTGTTGACTAATCCAAAATTAGTCATGTGAGACTAAAGTAAAGTTTGATGAAAATGATAGTCTCTTGTTGTTAATGTTAAGGAACGTTTGCAAGTATGTGATCATATGCACCAGGTATGTTACAGAGTTATAAATCAGATTTGGATGATGAAATTGATGAGGGTTTTTGGTTGAGGTATGTTATAGATAGAGGTTGTATAATAGTGAGGTTGTGGCACATGGTTTGATGTAATGGTTTATGGTATTTGGTTATGGATAGTGTGATGTATTGCTAGAGAAATTTTGATGGTTATATTTGTATATGTATTTTGTATATGGTTGAGGTACATGTTGTGTACATGTTGGGTACATGGTTGAGACAAGTAGTTGATGAGTTGGCACATACATGAGGTGTTTAGTTGATGATGTTGGTACATATTGATGAGTGATAGTTGATGCATAATTGGTACATACTTGGTACATGGTTGGAGGCACTTGTTAGTAGTATTGTTGACACATGGTTTATGGATGAAGTAGCATACTTGTCTTGTTATATTATTAGAAGCACATATTGATCTTGGTGATGATTATGAGTTGTTGTGATGCACATTGTTGAGAGTTGTCTTGGTGATTGATATTGGTGAGTAGATCTGATTTGGTTGATAAGATTGATGAGATAGGTTGTTTGGACAGGTTGTTGTGACAGGTTATTTGTATAGGTTTGGTGCATGGTTGATGCACTTGTTTATGGTACAGGTTGGTGCATGGTTGATGCACTTGTTTATGGTACAGGTTTATTGTAGGTTGTTTGGTACAGGTTGTTTGGTGTAGGTTGATTGGTACAGGTTTACAACAGTATATATCACAATGATAGTGTGATAGTGGTTCCATCATTCTACTTATATTCCAGGGTGGTTGGATGGGGCAAGGATAGGTGGTTGTAGCCACCTTCTGGTTGTAGTCAAAGAACATAGGGGGTTGTAGCCTCCTTCAGGTTGTAGCCAGAGAATCAGGGAGTTGGATCTTACCTCAAGTTGTAGCCTGAGAAACTAGGTGGTTGTAGCCACCTTCTGGTTGTAGCCAGAGAACATAGGGGGTTGTATCCTCCTTCTGGTTGTATCCAGAGAATTGGGGAGTTGGAGATTCCCTCAGGTTGTATCCTGAGAAAATAGGGGGTTGGAGCCTCCTTCCAGTTGTAGTTGGAGAATTGGAAGTTGGTGCTTCCTTGAATGTAATTCTTGACAAATAAGAAAAGCATTCTGTGGTTTTCTCCTGCATTGGGTTTCCACGTAAATATTGGTGTATTGTGCATTGTGTGGATGTGTTTGTTATTGTTTATTATGCATTGATGAATGTTAATGATTATGATATAGTAAGATATTGATGATGAACATATGAACATGGTTGAATAAGTAAAAGAATATAC
>JASDQU010440052.1:47899-66696 GCA_032191745.1 Picea mariana | reverse complement strand
TGATGGTGCAATAAAAAAAAATGATGCACGATGTCTCCATAAACCATACACAATAAAAAACCAAGTCACAATCATGTACTTTCCAACTTGCAATAATCCTGACCAGGACAAATTAAACACATAACAACCACGAACCACCAACCTCAATTGATACCACGTTCTAGGAACAAACAGACCAACACATAAAAAAAAGAGGAATCCCTGTGACTGTACATTACCATTTACTCCCAATCAACAAATTTACTCAAAAACGATCTAAGTTATCTATGCAACTGTCACAACAAAAGGAGGCTGCCACTGTATGCCAATTCTCATTCCCAATTACAACTTTCCAACAACCTGATCAAACATAGACGAGACAATACTCAAACAAACTATCATAACCACTCAACCAACATATGATAGTCAACAAGATAACCGAAAAGAGTGTGACTGGTTGGGGTTATCAAAATCGAGCTCTGTAACCATGAACGCAAGAAATAATAAAGAGTTTGCTCGGTCACCAAAACACAAGGAGACTAGAGGTCGAACATATCGACAGTAGGTGGGAAACCTTCGAAACAAGCATGGTGGAACCACAAGATTTTATAACTCTTATCTTTTAAAATAGTGTGTCAGATCAACACCAAGTAGGGTAGGAAAGGATGAAGAGGACCAGAAATTACTCACTAGATAGTAACCAATACCAAGAACGTGCAGAGGCATAACCCTCACACTTTTCCCAATAGTCGAACCAATTTATAACAATGATGATGGAAATGTAGACCCCAGGTATTACAAACAACCCTAAAGCATACTTCTTGGCATAATGGCCACCCCATAACCAATTGTGTTGATGCTAATACCACAAAATAAGCCCAAAACCAGGTGAAAAACCTACAAACATGGCTTTGGAGGATACACAGTGACCCAAAAGGTAGTTCTAAAACATGCACCACAACCCCATAACAACTAAATACAACTGCGTATGGTTACCATTAACTGTGAGGAGGTGGACAACAAGGATAAACAAAACGAAACTCTCCAACAAAATACTCATGACTACTTAAAACAAAGGTGCGCCATCACAGTTTCCACCACACAAAACAACCAATGAAATCACAACTTCAACCATCAATTTTTCTATTTGCAAATGAATAACCACACAGTCATTCTAGAGAAAACACTCATGCGTTTACACAATTGCCAATCTCAGGAAAACACAAACCAACACATTACAGAGCCAACATTCATTTCATACATAGAGAAAGTTCATGGATGGGTGAAAAGAACCATAGCTATAACCAATGACTTTAAAAAGGGCAAGTTGGTCGAACAATTCCTTCCAGGCCTAAATCTCAGAGCTTAACCACAACAAAATCAAATGAACAATAACCATGCTAGGGTGACATCCCAGTGGGCGAATTATGGAGTGATGTGCATTTAATGCACATCCATTCCATCCTCCACTCCATTCAATTTTGTAGTACATGCCAGCCAACAAAAACCGTACCATTAATCCATGCCATTAATTCCATGCATCAAAACTTGCACATATTGCCTTCTAATTGCGCCAACCCAGTCCATATTAACCATTGCCAAAACCATACCATAACATATATCAAATTCACACAATATAACTCAATATAAATCATATAGCCACTAACCATTGCTAGTTAGGACTAACACTAATTCCTTTTTATTTCATTTGCACATAGCATAGCATAGTATAGTATAGTTAATCTTCTTGGATTTGTTTTTATAAGTCTCTTTCCATTGCTCTTGTTTCTTGTTGTTMCTAAGATGTGTCTTGTGAAGGTGTAACAGGTAATGAATCATGGTGACAATATCAAATGTAATAAAGTAAATATAAGTCATTCATAACATTCATAAAATGCATTATCCATATGGCATTTTGTCGCAAACAAAACCAAGACTGCATCATCAATCATATAGAACCCTCTAAGCAACATCGAAACAACAACATAAAATGTGTGAGAAGACTATCTCTGAACCTCCATTCTACAAGGGGGTCCCACCTACTAGTATTATATATCATTAGAATAGTTTAAATAATAGGCTTTAACAATACTTTGTGGGTGAAATCCTCATTGTGATTTTAATCGTCAACACATGGTATCACTAGAAGTATCATTTCAATTGATCAAAGTAGTTGGAATGATTAGAGTAGGAGGGTTATGTACATACATAATCTTGTGATAAAGCATTTGTTTTCAGCTTACAAAGAAGTTAATTCTAGTTTTCAGTTTAGTAGAGCAATTGTTTTGGCTTTCAGTTTGTATGGACAATATGTTTCAGTGGTGAATAAGTAGGTAAGAAAATAGGTGTGGATAAAGTCCCAGGTTCATCAAGAAATAATTAAATAAATATTTTACAGAAGGATGAAGGACATAAATTTCATGATAGGAGATATAGTCCTAAAGTGGGATGCTCGAAGGGAAGCCAAAGGGAAGCATGGGAAATTTGGAAATATTTGGCTTGGACCCTTCTAAGTTGTTGCAGTTCAAGATAAAATCACATATGAGTTGGCCCAGCTAGATGGAGAATTGTTTGGATCTCTTGTGAATGGAAGTTTCCTCAAGAACTTCTTGTAGTATTGAAAAATGAAAATCTTCTTATCCTATACATAAATATGTCTTTTTCATTTATTTCCATGAATTTTTAATTTTACTTCATTCACCATTTGTTACATGGGAAAGTAGATAGAGTTCTAACATTGTAAATTGTTGAGAATATTTTTTCACATATCAAATCAGATTTCAAGTATGAGGAATATGTATCCTTTCAAGGAACAATCCATAGCCCAATAGAACAAGGCACTTGGTCTACAATTCTTAGCAAACCACAATGGTATGTTGTCCCTATTGGAGCCAATGTTAGTACCATATTTGTTCTTACTATTGATATGAAGGTTCTCTAAGGTTGCAAGGTCGATATTGGATGAGTTAGAGATAGAGAGAAAACCTCTAGAGCACTTGAACAAATGTTTTCAAGTTATTGTGAGGAAAATAGAAGAGAACAACAAAATCCCATGCCTTTTTTTGCACCTAAGTAAATATCTAAGAACTCAGACACTTAGTGAAGTCAAAAAAGGCCTATCATGCCTCGAAAGGGCCTAAGTTTATTTTTCAAGGATCTTACCACAAGACTATGGAATAGAAATGAAGAACTAGAAAAAATGAAATACCTTCARGAGAGCTAGATCATAGGTCCCAAATTTGAMTGAGTACAAGATCAATTGTCGACTGAGCCATTGGGCCACTCGTAGGTTAATCCTTCAAGAAGTCACAACCCCTATCCCTCGATTGTCGATCCATCATTCCACTAATATCACCAACCCAACGAGATCACTAAGCCACTGGGCACCAGGTCAATCTTCCAGCAAGTTATTTGCACTCATTGTTAAAATTGTTCCAGTGAGTTGTGCCCCATGTCTAAAAGGTAGCATTGCACATAGATTTTCATATCCCTCCCATTCACATTCAAATTAAATGGGAGTGCATTTAAAACATAAATACATCCAATTAGGATCTCATGATGAATGTGGGATTAACCACAACCCTACAAATCAACGATCTAGATTACTCGTTGGGATTGATCCGACGACTGTTGAGTTCTATTGTTTCAGTAGAGGAATTTTGGGTAGCCAACAAACAAGAGATTT
Organism: Picea mariana; assembly: GCA_032191745.1. Classification (NCBI taxonomy): domain Eukaryota; kingdom Viridiplantae; phylum Streptophyta; class Pinopsida; order Pinales; family Pinaceae; genus Picea; species Picea mariana. The sequence continues at coordinate 63,032 of JASDQU010440052.1, read as the reverse complement.
AAGGGGGAAAAGGGTAGTGGTTTTCCAATATAAAGAAGCTYAACAAGGACTAGCCTAGTTAAAAATGAAGGTGACAGGTAAACCAAATTTTAAAGGGGKTTGAGCATACCATTAATTCTACACATGAAAGTAAACAATTTTTACYGAGGAAAAACCATTCAGGAAACAAGAAGAAGCAAACAAATTAAAGAAGTAGAAAATGGTTTCAAGAAGCAGTTTGGGAAGATGAGCATGAAGAATAAAAGAGAATGAAGGCACTCATTGTTACAGGTCAACACTTTGGGGAATTTAAGAGGATATTATACTGAATTTATTTGATTAGAAACCTTAAATACAGACAAAYGATGAAAGCAASATGCACATAGAGATTTATCCCCTACATTGTGTTTTAGTCTGTAACTCCCTTCTTACTGTGTCTGTGTTCTTGTAAATCATATTCTTCCACTTTTTCTTTTCTTGTATCATATTTGATTAATTGAAGCTCAAGAAACATATTTTTCACCATATCTGGTGCTACTATGTGATGTCTAGTTATGACATAGAAGTGATCTCCTCTTAATGAATGACCATTTATTGTCATTTATTTATACATTTGAATGATATGCAGAGGGTACCTCCATTTATTTGAATGTATGAGGATGTTAACTATTTCAAGCATGTTTTCACTGATCTGGATGGATTTGTTAGAAATGTTGAATTCTTAATTTCTCACCACGTTATTCTTTTTCCATAAGATACATGATTCATTCTCAGTAGTTCCATGTATGTGTATCTTGTTTTTCTTCTAATTGATCATTCCACCCACCTTTTAATATTAATATTCTAAAACACTCATGGACATATGCCTCTTGGAGTTGAGGGTTTTTATCATTTGATCTGATATTGTGTGAGTACCTAGAGTTTTAACAAAGAGAGAGAAAAAAACTTAACAAATATTGCACARTTACCATACTACACATATGGATTTAAKATTCATCCTAAGTTTTATCCCCTRGGGTTCTTCTGATTTGTTCCAATGATATCCCATAACATATCGAGGGACAACACCTCAATTTATCCATTCTTTTGGGAATTTCAACAATCTGAATTTTTGTCACTAGAAAATCTCAAATATGTTAGAACACCATATTGGTTGGATATATATTTTCTTGATCACTTCTCATCATAGTCTTGTTGATTTTGGTTTATAGATTATGTCTTAGTACCAAAAATATTTCTTTATGAAGTTCTTAGCTTGTGCAAAAAATTTATTTAATAAATATTTTTCCCTTATCCTAATTCTTGGAGTTGGGATAATGATACCTTTATGCATATAATTCATAATCTATTGTTGCCCTATATTTATTCCTTTTTTCTAGGTTATTTTCTTATTTTTCAGTTGGTTTCATTTTATTTTGATGAATTACATTTTCAATTTCTGGCTTCTCTTATTTTAGTTTTCCTTTTCATTTTATATCTTAGTTTTAGCACTTGATTTATGCTTGTATAGATTGCTTCCATCTTTTAATATGAATGTCGTTATGTTCCTTGAACTAATTTGACTTCTTAGTCTACCTTGAGGATTACTCTTTAAAGTTTAGTGAGGGTCTATTCCAATTCTGGTCACATACTGAAGAATTGTTGTTTTACAAGTCATAAGATGCATTAGATGCTCTATCTGAATGAACATTTATGAAGTTATTAGTTGTGGTTATGGACTAATAGTTTTGGTGGAAAAGATGTACTTACTTGAGCATACCATGATAATCCATAAGTATAGGAAAGTGTCTATCTACCCATTTCTTTGAGCTCCATCCACTTCATATTAATAAGATGGCCAATACTATGATGGATTTTGGGAAGACCTGTGGGTTAAACTAAAATTCATAACATCTACTCAGCAAATCAATGAAATTCTCGTATATAATGTAAAAGGGTGAGCATATTTTGAACAAAAGGGAGTTGAAAGAACTATTAACAGTGTGGGAAACACCCCTGTATGGGGTGTGAGTAGTCTAATCCACTCGTGCAACATACAGACTAGCGTTCTACCACCTGGGTGTGCGAAAGTAAACAAGCGTTTAAGGATGAGGCTTCCTATATTTCCATTAGATGGGATATTAACAACCCAAATCAGTTAAAGCATGGGATAGTTTTTGGGATTTAGAATAATGGTACTCTAGATGTGATGGGAAATTACTATACCAGGTCTCCAATAGCTTTGGAAATAACTCTGCATGTTTCACCAAGTATAATAGGAAAGACACTACATTCGAAGGATAATGGTTTCATTTGTGCTTGGTTCCTTCCAACAACGCCCTTTGCTAGCACTCTAAGGCCTGTATCGTGCAGTTCACCTTACTTTTGCAAAGGTATTGTGGGAATTTTGTGGGTTTTGTTACCCCCAAAGGCTAGTGGTAACTAAGGAGACAATTTCTTGAGGCCCATAGATAGCATACATGGAGTGTCGAGAGTCGGATGGATATCACAAGCCACATAGCCCCTCTTATTTTCCATGATTTACCAACATCATTGGAAACAAAGAAATTTCCACTACACCATCTAGGCTCCCAGAAGATACCAGGTCTTGCTTCATGAGGTAACAAGTCCAGTCTCATGGTAAGTGTCACTTTAATATTTGAAGAATTTTAGCATGTTAGAAAGGGTCCTTTCTTGATTATAGAATGTTTTCTTGGAAATTATATATTTTTCCTAATTTCACCTTGGTGATTGACATGGTACCCTAGTAATTTGGTCACCCTCAAGAAAATCATTTCTACTCAAGGGTTTGTTGAAGGGTCATCATACCATCCTCACTCATACTTACCACTTTCCACACTTCATCCCTTGTGTTTCCTAATCTTTTGGGTTTTTGGGTGCAGTAACCCCAAGAAGAGATTGTGCCTCATTTCACAAGAATAAAGGGTTGAAGGCCTAGAGGTGTTGTAGCTCACATCATACAAAAATGCTCACCCTAAAATCCTGATATCCATGAAATTCTTCTCTGAATGAATATAAGCACTTTAAATAAAAATGAATAAGAAAATAAATGAAAATGTTTTTCTTGATGGGGGAATGCATTGCAGTGTTATTTTATTTGCAGTGCACATAACACTCAATGTTTTCTAACTTTAAGTGGAATTGCAGTCATCCTTTTCTTTTCATTGAAAATGGCACTCAATGTTTGGACCTAATAAAGAAAATAAAGGTCTTCGAAAAATTTGCATTACAATTAAATGGAACTCAAGGATGTAGCACACCCTCCAAAAAGGCACTCATAAATGAGACAATATGAACCCTTGATACGTCATGAAACCCCGGCATAAAATTATTCCCCTGATCCACCTCATACTCATTGGATGATATATATAGGGTCTTCATGGGAAACATTCCTTAACTTGGGTATTTACTTACCCAATATGACACCATGACACCCCTCCCATACCTAATATTGGAAAATTTTATAAGGTCTTTGAGCATTTGTTTAGCTTGAAAAGGGGGGATTAATGCACTTGTTTGGCTGGTTATTATATTAAATGTGGATTACATGGAATGATTCATATGACTTGTGGACCCTTGGAGGGCTTACTTGTTTTTCTTTGCAGAACCTTTCCTAGTGAAAGACATTCATGAAGGGACTATGCCACTTGGAACTTCATAGGGGCCTGAAATCCCATAGGATGGATGCCTTACCCCACACATGGGAGACTATTGATGATGAAATTTTCACCTTGAGGATTGGGGACATTGCCTTTGGAGGCACTATGGAATCATTGGAGGATGAGATTGCACCCCTTGTTATATAAATATTTGCCTCACCCTATGCAATCTTGCACAGAGGGCCTTTTTTCAAATACCTATGCAGACTTTTCATACCTTTTTGCAAATCCCAAAGCTAAAATTACATTTTTTTTCACATGTACGCACCTTGTCTACTATAAATCATGCGTATACATAGGCTACACCACTACAACCCACGTACAATAGGATTTGTTCCCAGAAATGAAAAATGGTGTTGAGTTTCCATGTCACGACAGGTGATCTATGATCTTTGGCCTTCCATATAGTGGAAATGTTCTGACCCATCCCTTCAGTTCCATTTGAAGGCTATTAATGGGTCAATTCAGAGCTATGAAAAGGAGGAGAAAGAATTCAACTTTGAGAGCAAATTTACTCTGGAGAAATTATTTACTTCATATTCAGTCTGCATCCCTTTTTCCCTTAATCATGAACACAATGTTCAGCCTAGAAGATCTTTCCTTATTGATTGATAAATTCATTGTCTCTCTTGCTTTTGGTAGAGGATTGAAGTGGTGGAGGCCCAACTGGAAGGAAATTAGTTTCTTGATTTCGAACCATGCTGACATGGAAGTCTATAACATTTTCACTTATGTTGATCATATATTAATAGAAATTCTCTTTTCCCGTCCATTTGATATCTTGAAAATATTTGAATTATTATTCCATGGGTGTATTTGTTATGTATGTTAATGGATTATGTTGTTGGATGTGCTCACATCATATATTATCACCGTATGATTTCTTTTCTTGGTTGTTGAGGAATAGTTGCAGGTATATTTCTTTAGGTCAAGTGCTCAACGATGGACTTCATCGAATGTCTGGATGAGGTAGGCCTTTTATATTGTCTTGATATCATATTTGTTTATATAACATACTTGAGAATAGAGTTGATTTTTGCAGTCATTTCTGTCTGGTGTGGTCTACCCCTATCCATACAGAGATTTTCCTTGAAACAGAATTGGAGACCATACTCGGGAATGAATATTCTTTCTTAGGGTTTGGAGTGTTTTTCTCATTAGATTTCTCTCGTTCCTATTGTGTTTCTTGTCATATCATTTCTTGAAATCTTTTGTTCACTCCGGGTCTAAGTTTTTCAGTCTTCTCCCTTGCCTAGCTTTGTTTTTGAAACATATACATGTCTTTTTGCTTGATAGTCACATATATATGGGTGGTGTCCTTCTGCAAGCTGTGTACATATGTGATGTTTCCTTGAACAGTCACATACATCAACCTTTTTGGCTCGTTTTTTTGGATTGGTGGTTTCTGGGTAGGTTTTGATGATTGTTGATTCTTCTTGGGTCTCTGTAGTGACCGTTAAGTGTTTGTGGGATGACAGGAAACCTCTCTTTGGTTGAATTTTTGGGCAGAGTATTTCTCATCATCTTTTCATTTTGATTGTCCTTGTACATTGGGTTGGGTGTCTTACTTCTTGGTATTCTACTTGATTTTTTTCTTTCTATACATAATAGAGTTTTTGTATATCAAGCTATTGTTCAGTTCATGCATTTTCGTTTTTTTTATATTAAAAATACAAAAATATTAGGCATTTTTCATTGCTTGGAATTTTGATCTTTGGAGTCTTTGTCATTAACTTAGTGCATGTAAAGAAAGATTGCATTTTTACTTCAGAATTGCAGAGTTGAAATCGAAAATTAAATTTTTTTTAAGAAGCATAACATTCATTGAAAATTGAAGTTAGGACTTTGCATTGTATTCATATTTTCTTTACTTGCTGAGTCATAACATCATGAGTTTCACTACTGTACCATTTTGATTAAGGATGACCATTAAAATTAACGCTATAATTTAAAGTTGATTAGGCACGATTTTATTTTCTAGGGTGCACAAACTAGCTTAGGATTTAGTGCCTTGGAATAGGATTTTGTGAGTAAACTTCTCCAAGGCCATTAAATCAACATATGTGTCTGACAAAGGGAGTGGAGAAATCCATTGTATAATCAGTAATATGAGGAGGATCCTCTTACACCGTAGTTAATCACGAGGTCATGCGAGGCTGGTTGAAGGGATATCCCCCCGATACCTTCATAGCATCAGAGATATTTGTGGGGATCTATTCGTATCTGGGGATGTTGCTAGTGCCCTTACCTCCATGAGAGGCAGTACTTTCAAGGTTTCGGGATTTGCTACCTTGCCCATACAATGGACCTGACTTACGATTGCTCACCTGTGCATCGGTTATACATTGGTTTCTTAGTTGTTTGACTTAGGTGCCACATAGGTTACTTACAGGGGTTATTCTACAGGTACCCTGGGTCAGATAATAGTCAGAAAACACACAATCTTTATGGAGGATTACCTCTCCAGGGGGATCTGACTGACTGGTTGTTAAGCCCACGATGGCCCTTATAACTAATTATGTTACCTATGATATCTAGAAGGGAGTCTCAGGCCCCACTTGGGAGAGACATAATGTTTTTAGGGAGGGAGGCCCCTTTCAACCACTTTACCCCGTTTATGTGTATATTGGCCATTTGATTATTTTTGGTGTGCTCTTTGATTACTAGTTGACCCTAGGATTTTATAATGATTTTTCGTTATCATGGATAGTGGAGTTCCCATATCTCCCTCTTTTACCGCTACCACCCCCATGATGTTCACTAATTTCATTGGGATGAATATGTTCACTTTTCATAATGGTACGTAGAATTATGACACTCAGTCCATGCCTTGGGTCTCTAATCATTTTCTTGTTGATATGCCTTCACCCTTTCCATCCTCTCCCTGGACCACTTATATGAATCCTAGCATTAGTTCCCGGGGCACCATGCCCCCACTGGCTACATCTTCATTTGATATAAGTCATGTTCTTCAACCAACTCTCACTATGGGAGTTTGGAACCTCCCCTCTTATGGATCCAGTCCTAGATATGCTTTTTCAAGAGACAATACTCAAATGGGTGTTTATTCCACTTATTACACCCCATCCGTGTATCCTTCGTCCTCCATGTTGGTTCCCTCGAACACGTTTCCCATGGTGAGTCCACATATATCCATGTGTATTTCGTATAGGGAGAATCAATTTTACGGTTTGGGTTACCCTCTTCATTGAACCCCTTCACATGGGGGAAACATATATCCTCACTTGAATAATCCTTATCATACCTCCGTCTCTTTGGAGACTTCAGTGATGATTCCCATACAAAACTATTTGGATCAATTAGGCAGAGGATACTACCTTTCCGGATAGGGACAGGGGGTAAACTAGGATTCCTCCTTTCCTGCAATGCTTCAAAGACAATCGTTCCCTGGAACTTGGTATCAAATTCCACAACCCACCGCTAGTCAAGTCACTGCCAGTCATACTAGAGCTCCATCACCAATCTTTGCCAGTCATGTTGGAGATGGGTCGACGACCTCTACAAGTCATGTTGAAGACCCACAACCAACCATTTCTAGTCATGTTGGGGGCATCACTTTAGTCACCACGAGTCGTATCGATGTCACATCTCCAAACTCTGTACATCATGTGGGAGATGGCATTCTCGCCTCTGCCAGTCACATTGAGAGCATGTCACCAATCATTTTGAATGACGTTGGGGCCATTGAGAAGCCTATACATCTTAGACGTAAGCCTAAATTCCTTTGAAGGACTTGCAAAGGAGATCACCTTACTCATTTGTGTCCATCTACCGCTGGGATACTAGAAGCGTGGCTCTCACCTGAGGGCTCTTTGGGTTCTGAACTGTCTGTGGTTTCCCCACATCTTGTTTCTCCTTTGTTTGACACGACAACCATGTCATTGCAATCCTCTCCTGACCATACCCCTGTCGTTGAGGGTGATGTGTCCCCTATCCATGTTATCATGCATCCTCTTCAACCTATAATTGAAGAAGTGGTCATACAAGTGCAAGCTCTAGTCAATCCAACTCTCCTTTTAGAGGGTGATACATCCTTCAACCATGTCTTCAACATTATTGATAATGCTCCTTATAAACAAGAGAGAGTTTTAATCTCCCTGAGTACTCTCCCTTCATGTCCTGGAGAATTTTGATACAATTAGGATGGTTTTGTGGGGTATCCAATGCCCCCACCTATGTCCTTTCCAGTAAGATACATTATTATATATATCACGAAGACGATAGCCTATGATAGATATTTTTCCTCCTCGACTTGGAGATATTTGGGTTTTCCCAAGATTATGTCGACTATTCATAAGATACTGGAATTCCACAGAAGTCCAGCATGGGAGCCTTGGCCTCCCCCATGACATGCCACCTAGAAACCTCTCACCGAGTTTGATTTAAGTTCTTTTCCGACTCATCTTCAAAAAGAGAAAAATTTTCAAGTGAACTTGTCTCTTTCACACTCGTAAATTGGATTTGAAAGGACATCTATTTGGTACAATTTTATCCCTTTTTCACACCAAGTAGACCAAAGATCATGAAAAAGGACATTTTTTGGTGTTAAGTTATGATTGCATCTCATGCCCTTACTTGCATTATTGAGCCTATAGTCGGTTCCCTCTTTGTGTTATAAACCATTTTCCTCAGTAGTTTTCATCCTCAACCAACCAAAGCCTCGCTTACATTCTTCACAATTTGACACCCTATACCCATGAGGGAACATTCCCCTAAGTGTCCATATTCCACATGCATCTCCTTTCATTGAGCATAGGTATGTTCCACTACTAAACTAGTTTTTCTTACTTGCGACACTCATTTCCTCCTCTGTATCATAACATTCATTTTTCTATGAAAAAAAAAAAAAGGCGGNTCATTGATGCCTCCTGCATCTCATGGTTTCAACATTGATTCTATGCTGTCAGAGTCTTCCACATGTATCATGCTCTTTTTCAAAGGAATTCTATCAACTTGTGTTGGCCATTCCTCAAAACTCTTGAATTTTCATGTCGGCCATACCCTCAGCTTGTCTCAGAGTCACATGATACTGTATTCCTATCACGCACCCTGGTCCTACTTTCATCATTGGTAGGTAACCTTGAACCTGACAATCAACATTTCATCAATGGTTGTTGACTGGGTGGTTTCCCTTTTGTTAGATGACAATACATCTATTCATACATTGGGATTCGTGCAGTGTATTGGATTCCATTATCCTTATTGGTGGTTTCCTCTCCTTTGTCAGTCATTTTCCTCATTGGTTTCTATTCAAAGGGTATTTTTCGTGTACCTCTTGCACTTGGAACACGCGAAAGACACATAGGGTCATTGGTTCATGAACATGTTCTTCATCTGATTTCCTCCAAATCATGAAGCTCCTGCTTTGTACCTTGTGCTAAATGATGAGAGATGCCTTAATTATCTCCTTTTAGTGGGTCTCCTTCCATCGAATTCAACTCATCTATTCTAGAAACAAGACCTAGAGTCTTATGAGTACCTTGAGGCTTGCAGTCATTAGTGGCAAGTCCTCTCTCCATCGAAAGTTGGGAATAAATCAATGTCTCATGATCGATGTATTCTTCAAGTGTTCGATCTTGACACCTTTATTCACACTCGTAAGAATGTATTCGGTGCCTTCATACCTACTTTCATTATTGGTAGGTTGTCTCGCGTATGTTAATGATATGCCTCAATGACTGGTAATCAAACGATGTCTCATTGTGTTATACCTCAACTCCGTTATTCACATGATGTAGACTTGCACCTGTGGTGGATTGTGTAGAATAACTGAAGACAACAATATGTGGTCACATATTTCCTAAGCTGTTGCTTCCTTTTCATTGGACCAATACCTATATGACTTCATTGATCATGGGAGATCAGATTGTACTCCATTGTATATGGATATCTTCAGATTGATTTTGAGACTCGTTCTATTGGGACTTGTTCGTGACTATTACAACCTTTGGCATGTAACTGCATTTGAATTTTCCTATTCGTGGCCATGGACAAATTTTTGGTATATTTTCACATGGATATGCAGTGTAATTCAAATTTCGTGCATAATTTAATGAGAAACTAGTTCTTCCAACTGGTTCCCCATCACTCCACTTCTAGGTTTTTATAATGTATTTCATCCATCCCAGATACTCCTCTGACCTCACACATTAGGGGGAATATGTTATTGAAATAGTTTCCTCACCTTATGAAATCTTGCACAGAGGGACTTTTTCCATTTCCCTATGCAAACTTTTCATCCCTTTTTGCAAATCCTAGAACTAAAAATATATTTTTTTCCACATGTACGCACCTTGTCTACTATACAACATGAATATATGTAGGTTGCACCACTAAATCCCATGTACATCAGGATTTGTGCCCAAAAATGAAAAATGGTTTCATGTTTCCATGTCACGATAGGAGATCTATGATCCTTAGCCTTCCATATACTAGAAATATTTGGACTCGAACCTTAAGTTCCATTTGAAAGCTATAAATGGGTCAAATCCGAGCTATGGAAAAGAGGAGAAAGAATTCAACTTTGAGAGAAAAGTTACTATGGAGAAATTATTTACTTCATATTGAGTCTACATCCCTTTTTCCTTTAAGTATGAACACAATGTTCATCCCCTAAGCTCTTCCCTTATTGATTGAGAACTTGATTGTCTCTCTTCTATGAGCTTGCCTTTGGTGGAGGATATAAGTGGTGGCGGCCCAGCTGGAAGGAACTTAGTTTATCCATTCTGAACCGTGTCGACACGGAAGTCTGTAACATTTTCACTTTTGTTGATCATATATTAATAGAAATACTCTTTTCCCATCCAATTGATATCTTGCAAATATTTTAATTACTATTCCATGGGCATATTTGTTATGTATGTTAATGGATTATGTTATTGAATGTTCTAAAATCATATATTATCACCATATGATTTATTTGCTTGGTTGTTGAGGACTATTTGCAGGTATATTGCTTTGGGTCAAGTGCTCAACGATGGACTTCATCGAACATCTGGACGAGGTAGGCATTTTATCTTGTCTTGCTAGCATATTTTTTTATATAGCATACTTGAGAATAGAGTTTATTTTTGTAGTAATTTCTGTCTATTGTGGTTTACCCCTAGCCATATAGAGATTTTCCTCGTAACACCCCTCTTCCACTTGGACGTAGCATTTGGAGGCCTAGGATTTCATCCAATATCCCTTGACATCATATTGGAGGATAGGGTTTAATGTTCATGATGTGGTTCCATATGTGGTTTGACATGTGGAGGCTCATGGTGTTATCACATGGAATTGTTTGCGTCAATTCAGCCTTAGATTTTTTATTTTTATCCTTAGTGTTTTTTAATTATTACTTTTGTCCTATGCCTTATAGTCTTGTTAGGTCTTAGCACAAATAAAGTTAAGGTTGATGTTGGCCAAAACCCTTGTTTTATGTCTTCATATTTTTAATATTACAGATATAAAAAGTATGCAGAACAAAAATAAAATGCTAGAAATGGCATATGAACAATAATATAACCAGAACAACACCACAATAATACCAAAATGATACAAGAATAACACCAGAAAGAGCACTTTGATTACTAAGAGAAATTTTCACTTGCCTCTTCGAGGGGGAAACCTCCTGCAAATAAGAGCTCTATTACAATAATATCCAAGATAGAAGTTCTCATACCCTCGACTCCTATTTATACTAAATATGTCTATCAAAAGAACCATCTAGAGAAAGATCCTTCTAGAAGCGAAAGATTTTAATATGTATTCTTACATTCGACTTATTGTTCCTTATTGCTAGGCCTTATTAATATTGACCTTTATTACATCATAATATACTATTCTACCTATGTGAGGGGTTAGGTCCCTAACATGTCGTCCCCTTGAAAACAACCTTGTCCTCAAGGCTTGAGATGTGGAAATTGTTGCAGAATGGTGGTTGATTTCAAAGTGGCATCTATTGGGGTTGTATCTTTCCACTATAATAACACTTCCTTGATGGTTCGTTGACGCAGGCGATGCTCACCTTGGTCCAAAAATGATTGTGGTCATAGCCAAATGGAGCCTTCTTGGTCCAACTTGGGAAGGTTCGTTTGAGTTTGGAACTTAGTTCCAATCACCTTCTTTAAGAAGGAAACATGAAAAATGGGATGTAGCTTAGAATGAATGGGAAAAGATAACTGATAATCCACCTGTCCCAAACACTTGAGAACAGTATAAGGACCATAAAATTTGTGTGCAAGTTTCTGACAATGGTCAACCTTGAGGGACTTTTTCTTGCAAGGTTGCAGTCAAAGAAACACCTGATCCCCTTCTTCAAATTGACGTTCAGAGTGACCTTGATATGCTTGTTGCTTCATGCAATTATAGGCCATGACCAAATTCTCTTTTAGGGTATGGAGAATAGCCTCTCGAACTTTAAGCGTTTGGTCAACTGCCTAGACCTTCAAGACACCTGGAAAATATTAGAGAATTGAAGGTGGATTTTTTCCATATACCGCTTCAAAAGGAGTGATGCGAGTAGTTGTATAGTATGAAGTGTTGTACCACCATTCATCGAGTGGTAACCATTGAGGCCACTGATTTTTCTTTTCTGAGGAAAAACACCTCAAATATGTTTCCAAACACTTGCTGAAAACTTTAGTTTGACCATCATTATGGGGATGATAAGTTGTGTTGAGATGTAATTGGGTTCCTTGTAGCTTGAACAGTTCTTGCCAAAAATTGCTGGTGAAAGTTGGGTCGCGATAAAAAACAATAGAATGCGGCATGCCATGAATCTTGAAGACCTAATCCATGAAAATTTGAGCCACAGTGGATGTTGTAAATGGGTTTTGAAGATCACATAAATGAGCATACTTGGAAAGATGATCAACTACCACCATGAAGATTGATTTATTGCCTGATTTAGGTAAACCGACAATAAAATCCATAAAGATATCTTGCCAAATAGTAGGTGGAATTGGAAGAGTTTGTAGTGTGTCTGGAGATTTGACTGTTTCTCCCTTGTTGCGTTGACAAACATCACATTCAACCACAAAATTACGAACTTCTTGTTTCATACCATCCCCCAAAAAATAACGTTTGACCCTGTCATAGGTTTTGGTAAACTCGGAGTGCCCAGCTGTGGGGGTAGCATGAAGCTCAAAAAATACCGTGGATTTAATTTTTGACTGTTTACTTAAATACAAATGACCTTTGAATCGAATCTCATCATGGAGCCAAGTGTACCTTGGGGAAACTGGAGAATTGGACTGTAATTGTTGTATCAAACATGAACTTTTGGGATCGTGTACCCATTCCTGGCGAACAACTTGGAGCCAATCTGGTACAATGAAGGAGAGAGAAAAAGGGGACCCTTCATCTTCATATTTTTGGGAAAGTACATCCGCAACCACATTGTATTTTTCTTTGTTGTAAATGATCTCATAATCATATCCAAAGAGATTAGTCACCCATTTTTTTTGCTCTGGGTAGGAAATGTGCTTTTCCATAAAATACTTGAGGCTTTGATGATCTGTCTTAATTTGGAAGAATTGCTCCAATATATAAGGACACTAAAGATCAACGAAATGCAGAATAGCCAACATTTCCTTTTCATAGAGTGTTTTTTCCAAATTTCATTCAAACAGTTGTTTGATGGTAAATGCCAAAGGTCGACCCTCTTGCATAAGGAAAGCACCAATTCCTTTCCCTAAAGCATCACATTCCAGGAAAAAGGTTTTTTTGAAATTAGGAAGGGCTAGGACTGGAGTGGTGCACATGGCCATCTTCAAAGTTTGAAAATCCTGAGCAGTTGCTGGAGTCCAAGTGAAAGAATTATTTTTAAGGAGTGTAGTGAGAGGTGTCACAATATTTCCATAATTCTTAATGAAATTTCGATAATAACCTGTTAAGACCATAAATCCATGCAATATTTTGAGATTCTTTGGGTGAGGCTAGTCTTGCATAGCTTCAATCTTTTTAGGATCCACCATGATGCCGACCTTGCCAACAAGATGACCCAAGTACTAGACTTCTAAGGTGCCAAAAGAACATTTAGATTGTTTCAGGGTTGTTTCTAAGAGAGAAGATGGAGAAATCGATCCACATGATAAATATGGCATGTCCAGGTTTTTCTATAGATGGGGATATCATCAAAGAAAAATAAGACAAAAGGATGGACAAAAGGATGGAAGACATGATTCACGAGGCTTTGTAAAGTGGAGGGAGCATTACACAAGACAAAGTGAATGACCAAAAACTCATAGTGGCCCTCATGAGTTCTAAAGGAAGTCTTAGGAATGTCTTCCTCTTTCATATGGATCTGGTGGTAGCCAGAACGAAGATCAAGTTTAGTAAAGAACTAGGCGCCACTCAATTCATCCAAGAGGTCATCAATAACAGTAATGGGAAATTTGTCTTTAATGGTGATCTTGTTTAGGGCACGAAAGTCATGACATATGCACAAAGAACCTTATTTATTAAGGACCATGAACACAGGAGAATATTAGGGGCTTGTACTAGGGCGGAAAACACCTGCATTAATCATTTCTTGAACCATTTTCTCAATTTCATTTTTTAGGGAAAAGGGGTGACGATAGGGACAAATATTGGGAGGAAGGATTCCTGGGACAAGGGGAATGGAATGATCATGAAAACCACAGGAAGGAGGGAGTCCCTGGGAAGTGGAAAAAATCACTTGATGTTTAGAGAGGATGGATTGGATGTCCTATGACACAGAGGGTGTCTCAGTTGCTTGTACGGCATGGATTTGGGAAATAACCCTAGAATGACCTTTTTTGAGCATCTTTTCCATGCGATGGGAACTAATGATCTCAGGGGAATCGATAGTGATTCCTTGGAAACTATGTTGTTGGCCCTCCTGGTCGAATTACATGGTAAATTCCTTAAAATCCATGAGAATGGGACCCAAAATCCTTAGCTAGTATGCACCCAACACAATCTCATAACCTCCCATGTCGATAGAAAACATATGATATTTCAGGTGGTAGTCACGAATTTGGAGATGCACATTTTCACAATGCCCTCCATATTTCATGGACCCATCATTGACAATCATGATTTGGAAATTATTGACTGCACGGATATAGCAATTAGTTTCTTGGGAAATGCGGGGATGAATGATGAATGATGACCTTCCTATGATTGATGTAACCAATTATCTTGAGGGTTTGGGGAGAAGAGAAGCCAGTGAGAGAATTTAGGTAAATGACCATTTCTACTTTAGGAGGGTCTGAGGGAGGGGTTATGCCAGTGGTTTCAGGTGACATAGACACAAGGGGAGATTCAATAGCCTCTTCTGAAACATCCTTCGAGATGACCATAAAAATATTTTGTTCCTTACAATTGAGTCCTGGTAAATATTTGTCATCACAATTATAAAAAAGGCCTTTGAGTTGGCATTCAACCATTTCGACCCTAATCAATTTTTGGATCTTTAGTGGAGTAGAAGGAGGAGTGGGATTTACTAGTTTAGTGCGAGGAATAAA
>JASDQU010440052.1:32963-44482 GCA_032191745.1 Picea mariana | reverse complement strand
ATTCATGAAGGGACTATGCCACTTGGAACTTCATAGGGGCCTGAAATCCCATAGGATGGATGCCTTACCCCACACATGGGAGACTATTGATGATGAAATTTTCACCTTGAGGATTGAGGACATTGCCTTTGGAGGCACTATGGAGTCATTGGAGGATGATATTGCACCCCTTGTTATAGAAAGATTTGCCTCACCCTATGCAATCTTGCACAGAGGGCCTTTTTTCATTTCCCTATGCAGACTTTTCATACCTTTTTGCAAATCCCAGAGCTAAAATTACATTTTTTTTCACATGTATGCACCTTGTCTACTATAAATCATGCGTATACATAGGCTACACCACTACAACCCACGTACAATAGGATTTGTTCCCAGAAATGAAAAATGGTGTTGAGTTTCCATGTCACGACAGGTGATCTATGATATTTGGCCTTCCATATAGTGGAAATGTTCTGACCTGTCCCTTCAGTTCCATTTGAAGGCTATTAATGGGTCAATTCAGAGCTATGAAAAGGAGGAGAAAGAATTCAACTTTGACAGCAAATTTACTCTGGAGAAATTATTTACTTCATATTCAGTCTGCATCCCTTTTTCCCTTAATCATGAACACAATGTTCAGCCTAGAAGATCTTCCCTTATTGATTGATAAATTCATTGTCTCTCTTGCTTTTGGTGGAGGATTGAAGTGGTGGAGGCCCAACTGGAAGGAAATTAGTTTCTTGATTTCAAACCATGCCGACATGGAAGTCTATAACATTTTCACTTATGTTGATCATATATTAATAGAAATACTCTTTTCCCGTCCATTTGATATCTTGAAAATATTTGAATTATTATTCCATGGGAGTATTTGTTATGTATGTTAATGGATAATGTTGTTGGATGTGCTCACATCATATATTATCACCATATGATTTCTTTGCTTGGTTGTTGAGGAATAGTTGCAGGTATATTTCTTTGGGTCAAGTGCTCAATGATGGACTTCATCGAATGTCTGGATGAGGTAGGCCTTTTATATTGTCTTGATATCATATTTGTTTATATAACATACTTGAGAATAGAGTTGATTTTTGCATTCATTTCTATCTGTTGTGGTCTACCCCTAGCCATACAAAGATTTTCCTTGAAACAAAATTGGAGACCATACTCGGGAATGAATATTCTTTCTTAGGGTTTGGAGTGTTTTTCTCATTAGATTTCTCTCGTTCCTATTGTGTTTCTTGTCGTATCATTTCTTGAAATATTTTGTTCACTCCGGGTCTGAGTTTTTCAGTCTTCTCCCTTGCCTAGCTTTGTTTTTGAAACATATACATGGCTTTTTGCTTGATAGTCACGTATATATGGGTGGTGTCCTTCTACAAGCTGCGTACATATGTGATGTTTCCTTGAATAGTCGCATACATCAACCTTTTTGGCTCATTTTTTTGGATTGGTGGTTTCTGGGTAGGTTTTGATGATTGTTGATTCTTCTTGGGTCTCTGTAGTGACCGTTAAGTGTTTGTGGGATGACAGGAAACCTCTCTTTGGTTGAATTTTTGGGTAGAGTATTTCTCATCGTCTTTTCATTTTGATTGTCCTTGTACATTGGGTTGGGTGTCTTACTTCTTGGTATTCTACTTGAGTTTTTTCTTTCTATACACAATAGAGTTTTTGTATATCAAGCTATTGTTCAGTCCATGCATTTTCATTTTTTTTATATTAAAAATACAAAAATATTAGGCATTTTTCATTGCTTGGAATTTTGATCTTTGGAGTCTTTGTCATTAACTTAGTGCATGTAAAGAAAGATTGTATTTTTACTTCAGAATTGCAGAGTTGAAATCGAAAATTAAATTTGTTTTAAGAAGCATAACATTCATTGAAAATTGAAGTTAGGACTTTGCATTGTATTCATATTTTCTTTACTTGCTGAGTCATAACATCATGAGTTTCACTACTGTACCATTTTGATTAAGGATGACCATTAAAATTAACGCTATAATTTAAAATTGATTAGGCACGATTTTATTTTCTAGGGTGCACAAACTAGCTTAGGATTTAGTGCCTTGGAATAGGATTTTGTGAGTAAACTTCTCCAAGGCCATTAAATCAACATATGTGTCTGACAAAGGGAGTGGAGAAATCCATTGTATAATCAGTAATATGAGGAGGCTCCTCTTACACCGGAGTTAATCACGAGGTCACGCGAGGCTGGTTGAAGGGATATCCCCCCGATACCTTCATAGCATCAGAGATATTTGTGGGGATCTATTTGTATCTGGGGATCTTGCTAGTGCCCTTACCTCCATGAGAGGCGGTACTTTCAAGGTTTCGAGATTTGCTACCCTGCCCATACAATGGACCTGACTTACGATTGCTTACCTGTGCATCGGTTATACATTGATTTCTTAGTTGTTTGACTTAGGTGCCACATAGGTTACTTACAAGGGTTATTCTACAGGTACCCTGGGTCAGATAATAGTCGGAAAACACACAACCTTTATGGAGGATTACCTCTCCAGGGGGATCTGACTGACTGGTTGTTAAGCCCACGATGGCCCTTATAACTAATTATGTTACCTATGATATCTAGAAGGGAGTCTCAGGCCCCTCTTGGGAGAGACATAATGTTTTTAGGGAGGGAGGCCCCTTTCAACCACTTTACCCCGTTTGTGTGTATATTGGCCATTTGATTATTTTTGGTGTGCTCTTTGATTACTAGTTGACCCTAGGATTTTATAATGATTTTTCGTTATCATGGATAGTGGAGTTCCCATATCTCCCTCTTTTACCTCTACCACCCCCATGATGTTCACTAATTTCATTGGGATGAATATGTTCACTTTTCATAATGGTACGTAGAATTATGACACTCAGTCCATGCCTTGGGTCTCTAATCATTTTCTTGTTGATATGCCTTCACCCTTTCCATCCTCTCCCTGGACCACTTATATGAATCCTAGCATTGGATCCTGGGGCACCATGCCCCCACTAGCTACATCTTCATTTGATATAAGTCATGTTCTTCAACCAACTCTCACTATGGGAGTTTGGAACCTCCCCTCTTATGGATCCAGTCCTAGGTATGCTTTTTCAAGAGACAATACTCAAATGGGTGTTTATTCCACTTATTACACCCCATCTGTGTATCCTTCGTCCTCCATGTTGGTTCCCTCGAACACGTTTCCCATGGCGGGTCCACATATATCCCTGGGTATTTCGTATAGGGAGAATCAATTTTACGGTTTGGGTTACCCTCTTCATTGAACCCCTTCACATGGGGGAAACATATATCCTCACTTGAATAATCCTTATCATACCTCCGTCTCTTCGGAGACTTCAGTGATGATTCCCATACAAAACTATTTGGATCAAATAAGCAGAGGATACTATCTTTTCGGATAGGGACAGGGGGTAAACTAGGACTCCTCCTTGCCTGCAATGTTTCAAAGACAATCGTTCCCTGGAACTTGGTATCAAATTCCACAACCCACCGCTAGTCAAGTCACTGCCAGTCATACTAGAGCTCCATCACCAACCTTTTCCAGTCATGTTGGAGATGGGTCGACGACCTCTACAAGTCATGTTGAAGACCCACAATCAACCATTTCTAGTCATGTTGGGGGCATCACTTTAGTCACCATGAGTCGTATCGATGTCACATCTCCAAACTCTGTACATCATGTGGGAGATGGCATTCTCGCCTCTGCCAGTCACGTTGAGAGCATGTCACCAATCATTTTGAATGACGTTGGGGCCATTGAGAAGCCTAGACATCTTAGACATAAGCCTAAATTCCTTTGAAGGACTTGCAAAGGAGATCACCTTACTCATTTGTGTCCATCTACCGCTGGGATACTAGAAGCATGGCTCTCACCTGAGGGCTCTTTGGTTTCTGAACTGTCTGTGGTTTCCCCACATCTTGTTTCTCCTTTGTTTGAAACGACAACCATGTCATTGCAATCCTCTCCTGACCATACCCCTGTCGTCGAGGGTGATGTGTCCCCTATCCATGTTATCATGCATCCTCTTCAACCTATAATTGAAGAAGTGGTCATACAAGTGCAGGCTCTAGTCAATCCAACTCTCCTTTTAGAGGGTGATACATCCTTCAACCATGTCTTCAACATTATTGATAGTGCTCCTTATAAACAAGAGAGAGTTTTAATCTCCCTGAGCACTCTCCCTTCAAGTCCTGGAGAATTTTGATACGATTAGGATGGTCTTGTGGGGTATCCAATGCCCCCACCTATGTCCTTTCCAGTAAGATACATTATTATATATATCATGAAGACGATAGCCTATGCTAGCAATTTATCCTCCTCGACTTGGAGATATTTGGGTTTTCCCAAGATTATGTCGACTATTCATAAGATACTGGAATTCCACAGAAGTCTAGCACGGGAGCCTTGGCCTCCCCCATGACATGCCACCTAGAAACCTCTCACCGAGTTTGATTTAAGTTCTTTTTCGACTCATATTCAAAAAGAGAAAAAATTTCGAGTGAACTTGTCTCTTTAACACTCGTAAATTGGATTTGAAAGGACATCTATTTGGTACAATTTTATCCCTTTTTCACACCAAGTAGACCAAAGATCATGAAAAAGGACATTTTTTGGTGTTAAGTTATGATTGCATCTCATGCCCTTACTTGCATTATTGAGCCTATAGTCGGTTTCCTCTTTGTGTTATAAACCATTTTCCTCGGCAGTTTTCATCCTCAACCAGCCAAAGCCTCGCTTACATTCTTCACAATTCGACACCCTATACCCATGAGGGAACATTCCCCTAAGTGTCCATATTCCACATGCATCTCCTTGCATTGAGCATAGGTATGTTCCACTGCTAAACTAGTTTTTCTTACTTGCGACACTCATTTCCTCCTCTGTATCATAANCTCTTCCAGTACCTATGGAGAATTTCATTGATGCCTCCTGCATCTCATGGTTTCAACATTGAGTCTATGTTGTCAGAGTCTTCCACATGTATCATGCTCTTTTTCAAAGAAATTCTATCAGCTTGTGTTGGCCATTCCTCAGAACTCTTGAATTTTCATGTCGGCCATACCCTCAGTTTGTCTCAGAGTCACATGATATTGTATTCCTATCATGCACCCTGGTCCTACTTTCATCATTGGTAGGTAACCTTGAACCTGACAATCGACATTTCATTAATGGTTGTTGACTGGGTGGTTTCCCTTTTGTTAGATGACAATACATCTATTCATACATTGGGATTCGTGCAGTGTATTAGATTCCATTATCCTTATTGGTGGTTTCCTCTCCTTTGTCAGTCGTTTTCCTCATTGGTTTCTATTCAAAGGGTCTTTTTCGTGTACCTCTTGCACTTGGAACACGCGAAAGACACATAGGGTCATTGATTCATGAACATGTTCTTCATCTGATTTCCTCCAAATAATGAAGCTCCTGCTTTGTACCTTGTGATGAATGATGAGAGATGCCTTAATTATCTCCTTTTAGTGGGTCTCCTTCCATCGAATTCAGCTCATCTATTCTAGAAACGAGACCTAGAGTCTTATGAGTACCTTGAGGCTTGCAGTCATTAGTGGCAAGTCCTCTCTCCATCGAAAGTTGGGAATACATCAATGTCTCATGATCGATGTATTCTTCAAGTGTTCGATCCTGACACCTTTATTCACACTCGTTAGAATGTACTCAGTGCCTTGATACCTACTTTCATTATTGGTAGGTTGTCTCGCGTATGTTAATGATATGCCTCAATGACCAGTAATCAAACGATGTCTCATTGTGTTATACCTCAACTCCGTTATTCACATGATGTAGACTTGCACTTGTGGTGGATTGTGTAGAATAACTGAAGACAAAAATATGTGGTCGCATATTTCCTAAGCTGTTGCTTCCTTTTCATTGGACCAATACCTATATGACTTCATTGATCATGGGAGATCAGATTGTACTCCATTGGATACGGATATCTTCAGATTGATTTTGAGACTGGTTCTATTGGGACTTGTTCGTGACTATTACAGCCTTTGGCATGTAATTGCATTTGTATTTTCCTATTCGTGGCCATGGACAAATTTTTGGTATATTTTCACATGGATATGCAGTGTAATTCAAATTCCGTGCATAATTTAATGAGAAACTAGTTCTTCCAGCTGGTTCCCCATCACTCCACTTCTAGATTTTTATAATGTATTTCATCCATCCCAGATACTCCTCTGACCTCACACATTAGGGGGCATATGTTATTGAGATAGTTTCCTCACCTTATGAAATCTTGCACAGAGGGACTTTTTCCATTTCCCTATGCAAACTTTTCATCCCTTTTTGCAAATCCTAGAACTAAAAATATATTTTTTTCCACATGTACGCACCTTGTCTACTATACAACATGCATATATGTAGGTTGCACCACTAAATCCCATGTACATCGGGATTTGTGCCCAAAAATGAAAAATGGTGTCAGGTTTCCATGTCACGATAGGAGATCTATGATCCTTAGCCTTCCATATACTAGAAACATTTGGACTCGAACCTTAAGTTCCATTTGAAAGCTATAAATGGGTCAAATCCAAGCTATGGAAAAGAGGAGAAAGAATTCAACTTTGATAGAAAAGTTACTATGGAGAAATTATTTACTTCATATTGAGTCTACATCCCTTTTTCCTTTAAGTATGAACACAATGTTCATCCCCTAATCTCTTCCCTTATTGATTGAGAACTTGATTGTCTCTCTTCTATGAGCTTGCCTTTGGTGGAGGATATAAGTGGTGGAGGCCCAACTGGAAGGAACTTAGTTTATCCGTTCTGAACTGTGTCGACACGGAAGTCTGTAACATTTTCACTTCTGTTGATCATATATTAATAGAAATACTCTTTTCCCATCCAATTGATATCTTGCAAATATTTTAATTACTATTCCATGGGAATATTTGTTATGTATGTTAATGGATTATGCTATTGAATGTTCTAACATCATATATTATCACCATATGATTTCTTTGCTTGGTTGTTGAGGACTATTTGCAGGTATATTGCTTTGGGTCAAGTGCTCAATGATGGACTTCATCGAACATCTGGACGAGGTAGGCATTTTATCTTGTCTTGCTAGCATATTTTTTTATATAGCATACTTGAGAATAGAGTTTATTTTTGTAGTAATTTCCGTCTGTTGTGGTTTACCCCTAGCCATATAGAGATTTTCCTCGTAACACCCCTCTTCCACTTGGACGTAGCATTTGGAGGCCTAGGATTTCATCCAATATCCCTTGACATCATATTGGAGGATAGGGTTTAATGTTCATGATGTGGTTCCATATGTGGTTTGACATGTGGAGGCTCATGGTGTTATCACATGGAATTGTTTGCGTCAATTCAGCCTTAGATTTTTTATTTTTATCCTTAGTGTTTTTTAATTATTACTTTTGTCCTATGCCTTATAGTCTTGTTAGGTCTTAGCACAAATAAAGTTAAGGTTGATGTTGGCCAAAACCCTTGTTTTATGTCTTCATATTTGTAATATTACAGATATAAAAAGTATGCAGAACAAAAATAAAATGCTAGAAATGGCATATGAACAATAATATAACCAGAACAACACCACAATAATACCAAAATGATACAAGAATAACACCAGAAAGAGCACTTTGATTACTGAGAGAAATTTTCACTTGCCTCTTCGAGGGGGAAACCTCCCACAAAGAAGATCTCTATTACAATAATATCCAAGATAGAAGTTCTCATACCCTCGACTCCTATTTATACTAAATATGTCTATCAAAAGAACCATCTAGAGGAAGATTCTTCTAGAAGCGAAAGCTTCTAATATGTATTCTTACATTCGACTTATTGTTCCTTATTGCTAGGCCTTATTAATATTGACCTTTATTACATCATAATATACTATTCTACCTACGTGAGGGGTTAGGTCCCTAACATGTCGTCCCCTTGAAAACAACCTTGTCCTCAAGGCTTGAGATGTGGAAATTGTTGCAGAATGGTGGTTGATTCCAAAGTGGCATCTATTGGGGTTGTATCTTTCCACTGGAATAACACTTCCTTGATGGTTCGTTGATGCAGGCGATGCTCACCTTGGTCCAAAAATGCTTGTGGTCATAGCCAAATGGAGCCTTCTTGGTCCAACTTGGGAAGGTTCGTTTGAGTTTGGAACTTAGTTCCAATCACCTTCTTTAAGAAGGAAACATGAAAAATGGGATGTAGCTTAGAATGAATGGGAAAAGCTAACTGATAATCCACCTGTCCCAAACACTTGAGAACAGTATAAGGACCATAAAATTTGTGTGCCATTTTTTGACAATGGTCAACCTTGAGGGAATTTTTCTTGCAAGGTTGCAGTCAAAGAAACACCTGATCCCCTTCTTCAAATTGACGTTCAGAGTGACCTTGATCTGCTTGTTGCTTCATGCGATTATAGGCCATGACCAAATTCTCTTTTAGGGTATGGAGAATAGCCTCTCGAACTGTAAGTGTTTGGTCAACTGCCTAGACCTTCAAGACACCTGGAAAATATTAGAGAATTGAAGGTGGATTTTTTCCATATGCCACTTCAAAAGGAGTCATGCGAGTAGTTGTATAGTATGAAGTGTTGTACCACCATTCATCGAGTGGTAACCATTGAGGCCACTGATTTTTCTTTTCTGAGGAAAAACACCTCAAATATGTTTCCAAACACTTGCTGAAAAATTCAGTTTGACCATCATTATGGGGATGATAAGTTGTGTTGAGATGTAATTGGGTTCCTTGTAGCTTGAACAGTTCTTGCCAAAAATTGCTGGTGAAAGTTGGGTCGCGATAAAAAACAATAGAATGCGGCATGCCATGAATCTTGAAGACCTAATCCATGAAAATTTGAGCCACAGTGGATGTTGTAAATGGGTTTTGAAGATCACATAAATGAGCATACTTGGAAAGATGATCAACTACCACCATGAAGATTGATTTATTTCCTGATTTAGGTAAACCGACAATAAAATCCATAGAGATATCTTGCCAAATAGTAGGTGGAGTCGGAAGAGTTTGTAGTGTGTCTGGAGATTTAACTGTTTCTCCCTTGTTGCATTGACAAACATCATATTCAACCACAAAATTACGAACTTCCTGTTTCATACCATCCCCCAAAAAATAACGTTTGACCCTGTCATAGGTTTTGGTAAACTCGGAGTGCCCAGCTGTGGGGGTAGCATGAAGCTCAAAAAGTACCGTGGATTTAATTTTTGACTGTTTACTTAAATACAAATGACCTTTGAATCGAATCTCATCATGGAGCCAAGTGTACCTTGGGGAAACTGGAGAATTGGACTGTAATTGTTGTATCAAACATGAACTTTTGGGATCGTGTACCCATTCTTGGCGAACAACTTGGAGCCAATCTGGTACAATGAAGGAGAGAGAAAAAGGGGACCCTTCATCTTCATATTTTTGGGAAAGTACATCCGCAACCACATTGTATTTTTCTTTCTTGTAAATGATCTCATAATCATATCCAAAGAGATTAGTCACCCATTTTTGTTGCTCTGGGTAGGAAATGCGCTTTTCCATAAAATACTTGAGGCTTTGATGATCTGTCTTAATTTGGAAGAATTGCTCCAATATATAAGGACACTAAAGATCAACGACATGCAGAATAGCCAACATTTCCTTTTCATAGAGTGTTTTTTCCAAATTTCGTTCAAACAGTTGTTTGCTAGTAAAGGCCAAAGGTCGACCCTCTTGCATAAGGAAAGCACCAATTCCTTTCCCTGAAGCATCACATTCCAGGAAAAAGGTTTTTGTGAAATTAGGAAGGGCTAGGACTGGAGTGGTGCACACGGCCATCTTCAAAGTTTGAAAATCCTGAGCAGTTGCTGGAGTCCAAGTGAAAGAATTATTTTTAAGGAGTGTAGTGAGAGGTGTCACAATATTTCCATAATTCTTAACGAAATTTCGATAATAACCTGTTAAGCCCATAAATCCACGCAATATTTTGAGATTCTTTGGGTGAGGCTAGTCTTGCATAGCTTCAATCTTTTTAGGATCCACCATGACGCCGACCTTGGCAACAAGATGACCCAAGTACTAGACTTCTAAGGTGCCAAAAGCACATTTAGATTGTTTCAGGGTTGTTGCTAAGAGAGTAGATGGAGAACTCGATCCACATGATAAATATGGAATGTCTAGGTTTTTCTATAGATGAGGATATCATCAAAGAAAAATAAGACAAAAGGACGGACAAAAGGATGGAAGACATGATTCATGAGGCTTTGTAAAGTGGAGGGAGCATTACACAAGACAAAGTGAATGACCAAAAACTCATAGTGGCCCTCATGAGTTCTAAAGGAAGTCTTAGGAATGTCTTCCTCTTTCATATGGATCTGGTGGTAGCCAGAACGAAGATCAAGTTTAGTAAAGAACTGGGCGCCACTCAATTCATCCAAGAGGTCATCAATAACAGTAATGGGAAATTTGTCTTTAATGGTGATCTTGTTTAGGGCACGAAAGTCATGACAGATGTACAAAGAACCTTATTTATTAAGGACCATGACCACATGAGAATATTAGGGGCTCGTACTAGGGCGTAAAACACCTGCATTAATCATTTCTTGAACCATTTTCTCAATTTCATTTTTTGGGGAAAAGGGGTGACGATAGGGACAGATATTGGGAGGAAGGATTCCTCAGACAAGGGGAATGGAATGATCATGAAAACCACAGGAAGGAGGGAGTCCCTGGGAAGTGGAAAAAATCACTTGATGTTTAGAGAGGATGGATTGGATGTCCTATGACACACAGGGTGTCTCAGTTGCTTGTATGGCATGGAGTTGGGAAATAACCCTAGAATGACCTTTTTTGAGCATCTTTTCCATGCGATGGGAACTAATGATCTCAGGGGAATCGATAGTGATTCCTTGGAAATTATGTTGTTGGCCCTCCTGGTCGAATTACATGGTAAATTCCCTAAAATACATGAGAATGGGACCCAAAATCCTTAGCTAGTATGCACCCAACACAATCTCATAACCGCCCATGTCGATAGAAAACATATGATATTTCAGGTGGTAGTCACGAATTTGGAGATGCACATTTTCACAATGCCCTCCACATTTCATGGACCCACCATTGACAATCATGATTTGGAAATTATTGACTACACGGATATAGCAATTAGTTTCTTGGGAAATGCAGGGATGAATGATGAATGATGACCTTCCTATGATTGATGTAACCAATTATCTTGAGGGTTTGGGGAGACGAGAAGCCAGTGAGAGAATTTAGGTAAATGACCAGTTCTACTTCGGGAGGGTCTGAGGGAGGGGTTATGCCAGTGGGTTCAGGTGACACAGACACAAGGGGAGATTCAACAGCCTCTTCTGAAACATCCTTCAAGATGACCATAAAAATATTTTGTTCCTTACAATTGAGTCCTGGTAAATATTTGTCATCACAATTATAAAAAAGGCCTTTGAGTTGGCATTCAACCATTTCGACCCTAATCAATTTTTGGATCTTTAGTGGAGTAGAAGGAGGAGTGGGATTTACTAGTTTAGTGCGAGGAATAAA
>JASDQU010440051.1:1837-42278 GCA_032191745.1 Picea mariana | reverse complement strand
GGGTACATGGTTGAGACAAGTATTTGATGAGTTGGCACATACATGAGGTGTATAGTTGATGATGTTGGTACATATTGATGAGTCATAGTTGATGAGTACTTGACACATGATTGGTACATACTTGGTGCATGGTTGATGCACTTGTTTATGGTACAGGTTGGTGCATGGTTGATGCACTTGTTTATGGTACAGGTTGATTACAGGTGGAGGTATAGGTTGATTCACGGTTGATGCATGGTTCAGGTTTATTGGTACAGGTTTACATCAGTATATCTCACAATGATAGTGTGACAGTGGTTCCATCATTCTACTTCTACTTCAGGGTGGTTGGATGGGGAAAGGACGGGTGGTTGTAGTTGAAGAACATAGGGGTTGTAGCCTCCTTCTAGTTGTAGCCAGAGAATTGGGGAGTTGGAGATTCCCTTAGGTTGTAGCTTGACAAGCTAGGGGGTTGGAGCCTCCTTCCAGTTGTAGCTAGAAAACAAAGGAAGTTGGTTCTTCCAATGAATGTAATTCTTCAAGACATATAAGAAAAAGCATGCCATGGTTTTCTCCCTATTTGGGTTTCCACGTAAAACACTGGTGTACTGTGTATGTGTGTGATTGTTCATTTCTTATTGCTCATTATTGGATAATAATTCTACATTGATATAACACTTGGATTATTTGGAGAAAAAGGATTATAATTACGTTATTACTGGTTCACCCCCCCTCTCATTAGTCCAACACATATAATTTTACTTAATAAAAAAATGTGCATGCTTTTACTTAATAAAATCATGTGTAGGATTTTGTATTAATAAATTAATAGAATGGAAATACTAGTCTAGTGCCAAACCAACTGATTTCTAATCACCAAATAATAATTTAAGAAAGGAGGTACTAGAGACAAATCATAATGGAACACTAATAATCTTTACCATAATTAGTGTCATTTAATTTGAGAACCTAATGATGTCTTTATTAACTAGAGGTTAATGTCAACTTGTTTGATGGTCAGAATGGAACTCCATTTGGATTTTTTGAGCACTATGTATGGTTCTTGACGTCAAAGGCATGGTCATGGGATGAAATAGTTTCCTTAGGCCCTACATGAAGCTTGTAGGCATCTAAGGTTAGTCACAACTCCTCAAACCACCATACATAACTTCTTAATTGTCTTATACCCATATAGGTAATAGTAGTGGTGCTATGGGGCCCCTTGCATGGACAATTTTCCTTATTTAGAACCATTAGGATCTAATTCCTTATCTCTTGCATCTAAAATGAATCACCCAAGGTACTCTAATTATATAATATATTACCATATAACACTCACAGGTACAAACATTTCCCTTCATAGGGCCTTTGTTGATTTTTAAGACCTTGTGCATGAGACATCTAGAGGAACCTTTTAGGGATTTTATATTTAGGTTTTGGTCCTAAACCATGGCCTAGACCACACTATTGATCCTTGCTACACAATACCTCAAAGTCAAATATATATCATATTAGATGTTTTGAGCACTAGATATAGTTATAGATGTCGTGGACATGGTAATAAGAAGAAACAATTTCCCTTGTCCCTATAGGAAGGTTGTAGGCATCAAAGGACAACCATGATTCCTCAGACACCATAAGATAATCTCTTAATGATATTCTAGTCAAGTCAAAAACATAATTATGCTATGGGGCCCCTTTTATGGACCATTATTTTTACCTATAACTATTAGGACCTAAATCCTTGGCTCTTACTCCTATACAAACTCACCCAAGGTACACCAATCATAGAAAATATTCCCATATACTAATAATAGGTGAAAATATTTCCCTTGATAGCGCCATTTTCATTTCTTAGGACCTCATGCATGAGACATGAGTCTTAGACGAACCTCTTAGGGTCTATGCCTCTAGGTTTTGGTCCTAAAACATGGTCTAGACCACAACATAGATTATTACTACACAATATGTCAAACTCATAGCTATATCCCAATTAGATGTTTTAAGCACTAGGTATGGTGTTGGAAAATATATTGTCATTCATGTCAACTTTAGAGGAAGTCTAGAAGCCTGTATAAGTATTGGGTATAATTAAATAAGTCTCCAAAGTAGTCCCCTTATGGCATAGCTTTAACCATGGCCCTCATGGGAAGATGCTTTGAATAAGTATACAAGAATCCCAGATTTTTGGTCATGAAGCCCGAAGTTGTTTGAGGAATAAGGACATGAAGGACAATGTAAATGCAAGTAACACACCCATAGATGGATAGTCCTAGTCTTTACATCTCCAATGATAGGTGGTATGCCACGTGGCTCCTCATGGTTGAGAAGTTATGGTATATTGAAGGTGGAAGCCCTGAAGAATGGTTAATAAGCCCCTAAATGGTTGCACTAAGAAGTTACAATTCATTAATTAAAGGGAAAAGTTGTTGTAACAAGAAAGTACAGGTCGAGCCCAAAGTCAAGTAAAGGAGGTACTTGAAAAAGTATAAATACACATTAACAACCTCACATTTTCATCATTAAATATTGTTATATATTAGTACAAGTATGGTATGAATTTCAGAGGGAAAATGAAGTGAAGAAGGGAGAAATTCTAATGGAAGATGAAGTCTTGTGATGATGTGTTCTAAGATATGTTTTTAAATGATCATCTTACCATTTTCTCTATAATGTTTTTTTGTAGAATGATTCAGATAGTGAAAATTGGAGGCTGATGACAAGAAATAGCAAAGTACATGTGGTAAAAATGTTAGATTTTGGGTCATTGTATTTTTGTATATACACTCTATGGAAGGTAGGGTTTTTGACTAGTCTTGAAACTAGTCGCAAACATGTGTTCCAGGTAAAACAATCATAACTTATTCATAGAGAATCCAAATTCTATGAGACCAATTGCATTGGAAATATTACTGTATGTAGTGTATTGTTTGTTCATTTTAGAATCATATATCAAATATTGAGCATGTGGCATAATATACAAGTTCGATCTACAAAATAGGTTAGAATTCAAGAAGGTCTGCCACTTCCTGAAATATGTTTCAAACAAGTCAGCTTGGAATTTTTTCTATAACTTATTTTTTGGGACTTTGTAGTTTGTGAAATTTTCATAGGTATGAAAATACAGTATT
Source organism: Picea mariana (assembly GCA_032191745.1). NCBI lineage: Eukaryota > Viridiplantae > Streptophyta > Pinopsida > Pinales > Pinaceae > Picea > Picea mariana. The sequence goes on along the minus strand of JASDQU010440051.1, from coordinate 39,168 downwards.
GGTGGCCACCCACCTATTCCAGCTGGCTCCTCGGGTCCATTTTTTGTTCAACACGTCTTTCTGTACTGCTTTATAATTGTGATTTCTACACTTTCAGGGTTGTCTGAAGCCCCACACATTATCTAGGTGGATATGGGTGGCCTCTCGCCTAATCCAATTCGCCTATTTTGTATGTTTTCATATCAGCACATCTTGTTGTACTTTCAGGGCTATTTTGAGACCCTAAACATTGTTTTTTTGACTCAACATAGTCATACTGTATATAGATTCAGAGTTTGATGGAGAAACGTGTAGTTCTTTGAAATACCTTTCCAATGGGCTATCACGCACACAAAACAAAGGTTGTATGCAAAAGTTATGACCCTAAGAAGTTGAGGTACCAAATTACACCAACTTACCCATAGGGCTCACATGACTTTTGACATTTCACCTTCTAGGGTTAGGTTTTTGGATGTCTAGGTTTTTGGCATTCATGAGTAATATGAAAAGGGCCTATGGAGCCTCATTGTAATCCATTTTTCTTAGATGGATGTGCGTAGTAGCCATATCTCTTCTCAGAGATAACTACCACCATTCGAGCAAGTTTTAGTTCTGCAATTTTATAGTTTCAGCCTATTTTATTATTTAATAGAAGATATTATTCACTGGATATTTGTGTTATTCTTCCTATGTATATTTTTATGGTATTCAATCTATAATCAGTTCATTCCGTTCCTAAATATGGATCAATGGTATTAGAGTGATCTACTCTTCATTTATTTTTATTCGTGCATGTCCCCGACAAGGTCTGGGTACAAGAAGTTGGGACTTGAACCAATCGAGACATTACGAGATAGGTCGCGTTGAGCCCGACAACAACCCATGGGAGACGAGAAGAAATATTATGGAGAAGGAGATCATATTAAAATGTTGCTCGAGGAAGACCTCGCATGACAAAGGAATGAAATGATGGACAACTTCATGTAGATCCTTCGACAGTTTCCCATGGGAGAAGCATCTTCATCAGGAGGCCATGCAACCCCCTTAAAGGTACAGGAAAATTTTGATACTCCATTATTTGAAGGACTGATAGATGCATATTATGTAGATAAATGGTTAAATCTGCTCGAAGGATATTTTTCGGTCCACAATTTTTTCGATTGGGAAAATATCACTTTTGCACTCTTCAAGGCCTTTCCCCATGTTAAGGACTAGTGGGATACCTACTCTGAGCAAAGGGCCGTGGAGGAATATGAAATTTTTGTGGTGGCCTTTACATGGGATTCCTTCCAGGATTCCATTAAAGAACAATACTACCATGTTGGAAGCTACGAAAACCAGTACACCAGATGGACCACCCTACGACAAGAAAGGGACCAGACAATACCAAACTTCACCAATATTATCCATACCCTCCGCACCAAATTGGGTATCAAATATTCTGAGCATCATATGGTGCTCAAATATAGTGGTTGTTTTCATAGATACATTCAAACATAAATGTATTTCCTGGACATCGCCTCATTGGGCACATATTATAGATACGTTGTCAAGATCGAGAAAAAATTTAAGGAGAAGCAGCGAGAGTTTGGATCTGCAAACCCCTCACAGTCGAAGTAGGGAAAAGGAAACCCCAACCCACACAGCAGGGGACCAAGTTGCTATGGCCTCGCTCAGGACTATCCGTCCAAGATGCAACACAAGAATGGCAATGAGAATATGAAGAAGGACACACGAAAATGGTGTGAGTACCATAAAAGTACTTTTCACAACACTGATGAATGTCGCTCCAAGCATTCCCTCATGGCTAAGCTAAAGGCTTCCGAGTCAGAGGCTGATTATGATTCCAATTCAAATCTTGAAGGAGGGAAGAGGATTATCGATGTTGAACCCAGTGCCATGGTCACTACCACCGAATTCCAGCCAAGAAAACCAGAAGAACTAGAGGAAGGGGAACGCCTCTTTCACTCGCAGATGTGGGTCAAGGGGGCTCCAATTCACTTCATTATCGACATCGGTAGTCAGAAGAACTTGATTTCAGCAGAGGTCATCAAGCAACTAAACCTTCTAATGAAACTGCACCCCCAACCCTACACCATCAGCTGGCTTCGTCAAGGAAGAGATATATGTGTCATCCAACAATGTCGTCTGTCCTACGACATCAAGCCTTTCAAGTCTTAAAGTTTGTGATGTTCTTTTATGACAACCATATTTTTGTAAGCTTCATGATGTGTATGAGTCTAGACCCCACAATGATATTATTACTTTGGGTAGAAAATTGTACATAATTCCAGAGGTGGCACCGCCTATTGCTATTTATTTAATCTAAGCAATGAATTAAGGTCATTTCACAGACCGAGAAGTTCGTATTCTTTGTGATCCATTCTCATAGTAAAAAAAATGTTTTTGCCACATCTGTGGCCTCTACACAACACCTATCTTTCCAGTAGAAGTAAGTGTATGGGATCATGGAAGAATACAGAGACATCTTTGTCCCACCTATAGCAGCACCGACACACTGCCAAGTCAAGAATCCAATTGATCTTACCCCCTGTGCACCTCTACCTAATGGACCAGTATATCGACACTCACTGATAAAGAATGGAAAAATAATGTGTCAGATCTAAGAGCTTCTTCAAAAGGGGCACATTAGACCCAACTCCTCCCCTTGCGGAAGCCTGATTGTACTGGTGGAGAAAAAGGATGGGACTTGGTGACTCTGCATTGATTACAGAGCCTTAAACAAAATCATAGTTAGGAACAACTATCCCATTCCCAAGATTTATGACCTTCTTGACCAACTCAAGGGGGGAAATTTCTTCAGCAAGATTGACCTGAAGTCTGGCTACCATTAGGTTCCCATCGAACCAATGGATGTCTAGAAGACAACCTTCAAGTCTAAGGAAGGTCTCTACGAATGGCTAGTTATGCCCTTTGTCTTAACAAATGCACCTACCACTTTCATGAGGTTGATGGATGATGTATTGAGACCCTTGAACAACTCCTTTGTGGTAGTATATTTGTATGGCATCCTCATCTTCAGCAAAACGTGGGAGGAGCACATGCGGCATATTAAATAGGCTTTGAGCACTCTATGGTAGCACAAGCTTTATGCCAACATGGAAAAATGCTCATTTGGCATGACCAGGGTCCAATACCTAGATTATATCGTTGATGAGCATGGGGTACATGTTGATCCAGCTAAGATCCAAGTCATATGTGACTGGCTATCCCTGACTACACTGACCGAGATTCATATCTTCTTAGGACTCGCCAATTTTTACCAACGGTTCATGTTGGGATTCTCCCATATTGCCTGGGCCCTCAGCCAGGTGAACAAGGGTAGTGGTAGGGAAAATTTAGTATGGGGGAAGGAGCAACAATGAACATTTGAAGTACTAAAACATTGTTTGTGCTCAACTCCCATACTCTCCTTGCTTTAACTGCAACAACCATTTGAGATTGAGACTGATGCATCTGACTATGTTGTGGGTGCATTTCTCACTCAACACCGACATCCGATGGCATACCATAGTGAGACACTCTTCAATGTTGTCTGTAAATACCCCACCTATGAAAAGGAAATGTATTCCATTGTACAAAAATGTCATCAATGGAAACATTACATTCTGGGGACAGAGATGATCATACACACTGATCACAAGCCTCTACAATTCATACAGAAATAGGGGAAATTGTAGAATGACCACCATCAGAAGTGGTCCACATAATTGCAACAGTTCCATCTCAACATCAATTATAAGACATGTATCTCCAATCGTGTTGTTGACTGCCTCAGTCCTCCTCCTGTGCTTTCACTTACCACTGTGCTCCATTCCTGTGGAAATGAAACATTAGAGTGGCCCCAACATTACCAGCAAGATTCAGACTTCACCACCACATATCATATCTTGGGTACAGGTGCCACTATCACTGATTTTCACATTTAGGAGAGACTCCTATGCCACCTTGGTCATCTCTGTGTTCCTACAAGCGAGCGTGCGAAGTTGATTTGGTAAGCCCACTATAGTTAGGTGGAAGTACATTTTGGCATAGATAAAATTGTGGTCGTCCTTAAGAAACATTTTTATTGGACAAAAATTCGTCTGGACGTTAGCAAGTATATCAGATCTTTCACTGCCCGTGCCATTTCCAAGCCGACCATCAAGAAGCAAGGATTATACACCCCTCTTCCTATTCATGAGAAGTCGTGGGAGTCCATCTCCATGGATTACATGTCTGGTTTGCCGACCACCAAGAATGGAAATGACTGCGTGTTTGTGGTCGTTGATTGGTTTTAAAATATGGCCATCCTCATAGCCTGTAAGAAGACTGTCACAATAGTCGATACTGCCAAGATCTTCTTCGAATGAGTTTGTGTGCACTTTAGGATACCACATACCATCATCTTCGACTGAGACAATAGGTTCCTCAACACCTTTTGGTCAAGTATCTGGTCTCTGTTGGAAACCAAGCTCACAAAATCCACTTCATAGCACCCCCAAACTGATGTCCAAACCAAGGTCGACAATCATATGATTGTGCACATCTTGTGCATGTAAAACTCTAAGAATCCCCATACATAGGACGAGAGTCTCCCATATGTCCAAGACATTTACAACAGAGCTCTCCATAGTTCCACCGGCCATATCCCATTTCAGGTGGGTCTAAGATTCCAACCCTTAGGACCCATTGAAATTACACTTCCTCTTGCCACCAAATAGACAAACTCTTCCCCTAATTAGTCTGCGGTTGACAAAGCCACCAGATTCATTAAGAGGATTCAACACATCCGCCAACAGGTCCAGGAGATTTTGCAAAAATCCAATGCTAAGTACAAGCAGTGCAGGGATAATTTTAAGGATGGAAATTTATATTAAAATGTAGAAAACTAGGCTAATCTTACTAGTCCTTGATATGCAAAATTAAAAATCTTTGGCGATATTTTTGTAAAAATATTCAAATTTCTAAGAATTTTATGTAGTTTCTATAAAATTTTGGTAATTTTTAAGGGAAGATAATTTTATTCTATGGAATTTGGGTGAATAATTTTTATAAAAAATGGAAATTGGTGAATCTTGTTTTGGGAAAAACCATGGAAGATTAGCCCATTTGCGAAATTTAGCCGCTAAAATCATATATGAAGCAGTTCCATGATAAACACAGGGTACCACACCAGTTTCAGGTTGGAAACAAAATATGGTTACATTTGCAGAAGGGGTGTCTCACCAAGCCCAATTGAAAGCTTCGTCCACTTCGTTATGGGCCTTACATTATCACCAAGGCTATGGGTAGAAATGATTTTGATCTCAACACTCCACCATTCCTGGTCTGCATCTAGTATTCAATGTGGACCTCCTTCGACCATATTTCCCACCATTATTGGACACCTTTGAGATCACCGAACAACTGACACCAACAGAGCTCAACCCTGAATACATGTAACAAACATCCACTGATCAGATAGTGGATACAAAGGTCAATGGCACTCTCTAGTAGCAAATCTAGCTTTATCGGGTTGTCAAGGTAGGGAAACTCCTACACCAAGGCATGTGTCTCACCTGGGGCCAAATATAGCATAAATTTCCTCACCTGATGGGGGAAATCAATGCAATGGATACCATTTCTTCCTAAGGGGGGAGCATTGATACAGATGGATATTGGTGGCTACCCACCTATTGCAACTAGCTCCTGATGCCCTTTTTTTTTTAGAACGTATTTCTATACTTGTTTATAATTATGAGTTCTACACTTATGGGGATGTATGAAGCCTCACACATTCTCCAGGTGGATATGGGTGGCCTCTTGCCTAATCCAACTGGCCTATTTTGTAATTTTTCATATCAACACATCTTGATGTACTTTCAAGGATGTTTTGAGGCCATAAACATTGTTTTTTTGACTCGCCACAGTCATACTGTAGACAAAGTCAAAGTATAATGAAGAAATGTGTAGTTCTCTTAAATACCTTTCCAATGGGCTATCACGCGCCTAAAACGAAGGTCATATGAAAAAGCTATGACCCTAGGAAGTTGAGGTACCAAATTACACCAACTTACCCATAGGGCCCACATGAATTTTGGCATTTCACCTTATAGGGTTAGGTTTTTGGATGTCTAGGGTTTTGGAATTCATGATTAATATGAAAAGGGTCTATGGAGCCTCATTGTAATCTATTCTTCTCAGGTGGATTCTATTGGCACAAGGGCAGACCCATGGTTCAACTCAAACAACACACCAACAAACCCTAACTACTGACCCTTTCGGAAACACCTGTGTAGCATATGAAGTCTCACCTGAAGTAGCAATAAGGGGGTTGTAGGACATAGGTTTCTACAACCAGAGGAAATGCAAAGTGATTCCAGCACAAGAACACAATATAACCTAGAGATTCTTTAAAAATCTTACACTTAGCTTCACAGAGTTAGTTTATACATTCTATATTTAATTAGGAAAACATCCATGCAATAATAGTATAACAGATATCAAATAACACAGCATCAACCACAAAGACCAACAAGATTTACGTGGTTCACCCTCTCCCTAGGGATACGTCCACAAAACTGTGTTTCTTGATATATTAGATGAAATCATACAGTTCTGTATGCGCACTTAGCTACAGATCTTTCTCTCTCTTTCTCTTTCTCTCCCCTCCCTGCACACCCATTTGTAGGCTTGATCTTCGCACCCAGTTGGATATCCAAAATACATACTCTCTTACAAAAAAACACTTCTCTCTCTCAACAATGAAAACCAATGATCAACAATAACCAAGGAACAATGACCAACCCTCTCAACTCTTCTAGACCTTTATTTATACATTACATGACTCTTGGACAACCTTAGACCAAAGTCTAGGTGTCAAAAACCTAGATGCCAAAACCCTAGGTCCACATGACCCACATTTTAAGGGCTTCACCAACCTATTCTTCCTTATTTTCCATGAGGTGCTCCAAATCACCCATTAATATCTTCTTCTTTTTGATGAGTTGTCCGTGATCTATCTTCTTTGATGCTTTATCTTCCTTGATCTTCTCTTTCAATGGATTACTTTTCTTTACCTCATTCCTTATTTTATGCTTATTTACCCACTTCAACCATTCCTCAGTTTATGTGCCTTTTGCACACTTCTTACTTTGTCTTTCTTCTTCCTTAATCTTCTCTTTCTTCCTTAATACATAACCAAGGTCCAACAGGCCCCAAATACTCACATGTGACTCGTCCCGAGTCACTACAAGATTGAGCCTTATGTACTACTTCGACTACAGACTACGTGGAGCATCCTGTGCTTTCTACTTTGTCCCTCCTTATCGTGTGCATATAGTATTTTCTGTGTCTGGTACCCAATTTCAACTACACCTGGTACTTGGACCCTTCTTCCTTTATTTTTATTAAGAGCTTCGAGGCATCTGGTTGTCACAATACAGCTTCATTCGGCTTCCATTCACTAAACCGTCCTTCCATTCTCCATTAAGGGTCTTCAACTGTGTAGCACCTCCTTCTGTAACATAGGCAACTTCGAATGGTTCAAGATAATGTGTCATGAACTTTCCTGGATGCTTCATGAACTTGCTCTCATATAAAAGTACCAAATCTCCTTGCTTAAATGCTTTCTTCTAGATATGTCTGTCATGGTAAGCCTTTTCACGCTCTTTTTTTACCTACTGATGAAATCCTGCAATAAACCTGTCTTCCTCTAACTCTATCAACTACACAAGCTTGTCTTGAACAACGCTAGTGTCATCCATACCTGTAAAGGCTACAATTCTTAAACTAGGAACCAAATATTCCATAGGAGCTACTGCTTCCTGGCCATAAACTAACTTAAAGGGAGTTTGCATTGTTAGTGTTTTGCAAGTAGTTCGATAAGCCCATAACACTATTGGAATTATTAAATCCCAATAATCCATGTTAACACTGTAAATATTGGTTATCGTTTTTTCCAAAATCTTATTGAAAGCTTCAATTGTACCATTCGCCTATGGGTGGTATGGTGTTCTCTTCTAATGGTGAACTTCGAACTCCTGAGTCAAGGCTTCAATAGTTTTATTAATGAAGTGTGTACCTTGATCACTCATAAGGACGTTCGGGCATCCAAATGTAGTTATGATATCATCAAAGATTAATCGTGCAGCTGTAGTTGCACTATAGTCTTTAACTGCTCTTGCTTCTACCCATCTGGTCAAATACTCTGTAGAAGTGATATGTATTGAGCTCTTCTGCGCCTTCTTGGTGGGTTGATAGGTCCCACAAAGTCAATAGCCCATTTCTCAAAGGCCTGTAAAGTTAGTTGAGGTGATAAAGGCATTTCATCCCTTCTAGAGGGATTCCCTGTCCTTTGGCATACATCGTAGGCTCTGTAGTATTTCTTAGCATCCTTATGTAAAGTGGGCCACCAGAGGCCAACTCTAAGAACCTTTTGTGTTGTTTCTTTCCCTGCATAATGTCCTCATGCAATTCCATCATGTGCTTCTACAAGAATCAATGGTATTTCTGCCTCCATAACACATCTCCTCAAGATCTCATATGGTCCCATCCTATATAATTGTCCAGCTATAAGTTGAAAATATGCAGCGCGGACTACCATCTATTCCTTCTGAATGAATGTATACTCACGAGGAACCATTCCTGCGGATAGGAACTAGACTATCTTGGTGAAGTGATCATCGACTTTCCTGATGGCCAACAACTGTGCATCTGGTAGTGTATCATCCAAACTAGTAGGTTCCTCTCCATGTTCTAACCTGGATAAGTGGTCAAGTCCCTTATTCATTCTCCCTGGATTGCCCACAATATGAAAATCATATTCCTGGAATAATAAAAGGCATCTGCATATTCTTCCCCCCAACACTTTCTTGTTGACTAAGTACTTCAATGCAGAATGAGTAGTAAACATCTTAAAGTGTCCTCCCAACACATAGTGTCTAAACTTATGCAGTGTGTATACCATAGTTAAGCCTTCTCTTTCAGTGGTAGTATAATTTATTTCAGATGTAGAAATCTTCCTTCTAGCAAAGACTATAGGGTGGTCCATCTCTCCTGCACCTTGCTACACTAAAAATCCTCCTAATGCAATGGATGAAGCATCGACATGAACATTTAATTCCTTACTCCAATTTGGGAAAACCAAAATAGGCGCAGTGACCATTTTCGTCTTTAGTGTGTCGAATCTCTACTAGCATTCCTCTGTCCATTGAAACTTACTATCTTTATTTAGTATATTTTCCATAGGTGTTTTGATCTGTGCATAGCCCTTAATAAACTTTATGTAGTATCCAGTGTGTCCCAATGCAATGCGCAACTATCTAACTGAAGTAGGAGGAGGTAGATCAACAATGATAGCAATCTTGGACAGATCTACCAACAACCCCTTATTACATACAATGTGTCCCAACAACACCCCAAAAGGTGAAAAGAAAATACACTTCTTTAGGTTCAAGGCAATCTGACATTGCCTGCACTTATCTAGCATTTATCTCAAACACTCAATATGATATTTCAGTAGGCTAAAAATGGTCCAATCATCAAAGTATTCTTCCAAAAACTTGTGTAAAAACTCCTTAAATGCTTTGACAACCACCTTGGAAAAGATGGTTGGTGCATTATTTAGACCAAAAGGCATCCCAGTGTACTGAAAAGAGCCCCATTTTGTCGCAAATCTGGTCTTATGTCTATCCTCCTTAGCAATTTTGATCTGGTGATATCCTGAAAATCCATCTGTAAATAAATAGACTTCATGTCCTCCTACATTATCTAGGACCTCATCAATAAAGGTATAGTAAATGGATCATGTAAACATGCATCATTCTGTTTCCTTAGATCTACACATATTCTGATTTCTCTTGACTTCTTATCTTGGACCACCATAGGGTTGATCCATTCATATTCTTCAACAGGTTCTATGATTCATGCTTCCAACATTCTATATAATTCAATCTTAACTTTCTTCTTGTACTTGGGATTCAGTCTATAAGGTCTCTACTTGACAGGCCTTGCATCTGGTTTCAAAGGAATCTTCATTTCTCCCATGGGCCCTTTAATGTCCTTCATGTCTGTGAACTTGGTTGGAAACAAGTCTTGATACTCAAGCAATAGTTATGTAATCTTACTAATAGTACCATCATCCTAATAATCTCCAACATTTTCTAGCTTAGGTGCATATTCTGTTCCAATATTAAACTTCTTAATTTTAATAGGCTTCCCAATAAAAGGTAATTCGATCCATGGACCTTCTATGTCTCTCTGACCTTTAGTTTCTACAATGTTTACATCCCTAGGGTCATCATTCTGATCAACATTAATATTATAACAACCCTGTAACTGTTGAAGAGGTGCAGTCCATTCATCTTCTTCTTGGTTAAGAGGAGGGTTAGGTGCCCCCTCAAAGACCTTCTGTCTTACAATTTGTAAAGCCTGATCTATTGTGGGGTACTAAATTTCAAATAAGAACGTAGCTATAAAGTTTTGGGTCATATGATACCAATTTGTAGTGATGAAGAGTAGTTCTTCTTGAAGATACCAGTTGATAGGCGTAGTGTCTAAGGTGTTAATGAACTTATGTACCCACTTCTCTTTAGGAATGTTGATCCAAGCTTCCTCACAACTTCGCACATGGTCCTAAGGAAAACTCTGACCTGTGTATTGATTTTCGCAACCCTTATCTTGATCTGAAAAGCGCATTGCCATTAAGGTGCGACACTGTACCCACTTCACAATGTTCTTCTTATGTGTTTCCCACCATCTAGCTGGTGTTTCTTTCAAGGCTTCATCTAGTTCTAACAATCTCTATTGTACTCATACAATTCCTTCAAATTCACATAGAAATATCTCTAAATTATTCAAGCCATCAAATGTAGGAAGATTACGTACTTTTGTGCCAATCCAACAAACTGCCTTGGTCAATCTGGCACACCTCTGTGTAGAGACTTCATACATTATTTTATGCCAGTTTTCCAATGCTTCTTATGAATATGATGAGCATTCACTTTCACTTCGCCAACTTAGATTTCCATCTGTTGTAGGATTAACATAATCTTGTTGTCCTACTATCAGTTTATACATGTTCTCTAACTCATAGGCATGGTCTTATTCTCTTATCGGTTATGTGTATCTGCGACCTTCATCAGGATTAATAGGTGTAATGACCCTAAGGTCATCACCTTCAAATGCCATTCTTCTCTTTTTTAGGTCAACAACAATCGAATTGTTGAAAGCCCAATCAATTCGTAACAATGCCGGGTAGGGGAAACTATCATCCACAATCTCAATCACTTCAAAATATGCAAATGTCCTTACTCCTTTGATGTCCACAGGGACATGCTATAGTCTTCCAAAGAGGATCACTGCCTATTGATTAGCGATCCTGAGCCTAATAGGAGAGTAAATCAAATTAAGTTTTCCCATCAATGCCCAAGTCTGCTTCATCATAAATTTTACTTCTGATCCTAAGTCAAGGACCACATAGTCTATGTTGTAGTCTTCATTATGATCACTAAGGTGTAGTTCCTTTCTTGTCCTCCTTTTTCTAGATACTTGATTCACATCTCTACTCAACAAAGGATCTATTCTCCCAATTTCATACTTTCTTATTAGGTGTTGTAGCTCCTGCACATCACTTTCATATTTAATCAAATTAATGCAAGTATACAGGAAGTCCTTAATCTTTCTTACCTCTTTTCCTTGTCTAACTAGGGAAGACTAATAAAATGCTAGAGGCATTTCACATCCCCTTACTTCCGGTTGTGCCCTAGATGAAGAAGTTTGTTCTCCTACAAATTGTCTTCTTGCTTCTTCAAAGGTATTCTTTTCTTTCCTTGGATCAAACAATTGTGTCTTCTCTATAGCTCTTATGATCCCTAATCCATCTGTAGTATTTTCTGGAGTCACCCGATATTATCCTATAACAACGCCTCCTCTAGTAATAACAACAACTCTGGGATCCTCACCACGAGGTTTCGATGATATTAGTTTTACTTGCTGGTTTCCCCCTCGTCTTTCCTGAAGTTTTTCTAATAATACTGGTCAGTCTTCAATAACATGATTAAATGAATTAGAGTTGTTGCAAGTAGTACAAGGGTTCTGACAATCCCTTGCCAAATGACCTATCTAGGCATATTTATAGCAAATTATCTGACCTCGACCTCGACCCATTCCTCCTCCTCGTCCTCTTCCTCTGAATCCACCACGAGGGTTGAAGTTTCCTCTTCCTGGGGAATTGAACTACGCAGTATTTCCTTCTGACTGTAATTCTCCTTAAATTCTATATGTATCCCTTGACCTTTCATCCATGAGTTCATAATCCTTACAGTCCTTATCATCATGCCCCATAGATTTACAGAATGTGCAATAAAGGTTGGTGAGTGTCTGGACATATTTTTTCATATAATAAAATTCACCAAGGTGATGTCTATTTCTACATACCTCACACCATGATAAATTAGCTTAATTCAAAGGGTTAGGGGCTCTAGAGGCCAAGTATTCATTAAATAAATGACAATGCTCTTTGTCATGGCCATCTTCTTTACATTTGATACACTAGATATCTTATCTTTTCTTTTTTCCTTTGTCCTTCTTCATATCTTCAACCTGTAAATATAAACTAGTCAATTGATTCAAAATATGGCTCATACCTGGACTAGATTCTCCTACAGGGGCTTCTTCTAGTTTCATGGAAATCTCCAGAGCTTCATCCTGTGAAGAAACCTTTTGTTGCATCAGAGGAACTCTGATGTGTGGCAGGAGGGAAACGATGAACTGTTCCTTATGTTTTTCATCTGGGATTTGAAAACTTAAATGGACTGTCAAGGTCTTAAACCTATTATCAAACTCCCAAACAGGTTCAGTCACCTTCTTGATTTCCTTCAACTCTATAATGCACTATGATTCCGACTTAGGCTTCTTGAACTCTGCACTCAACGCAATCTTAATGTCACTCAACGATTTAGGCTATACAAATCCTGTAACAAACTTCATGTACGAGCTCAGGGTGCGGTCGCTCAAGGTAGTTCTAAACTAATCTCTCTTAACAACTTCATCGGTGACTTGCTTAATGCTCCATACAGCTTCGCATAAGAACCAGTGTTGGTCAGGATATTCAGATCCATCTCCTCTAAAAATAGGTACTCTCATTTCATCTGCCATGGACTTCCCTAGGTTTCTTGACTGAGTATGTACTAAACTGCTGGTAACAATACACTAAGTGCTCTAATTACTTTGGTTACTCTGGCTACTTAATGATGCTAAAACAACAGGAGGAGTAATAATACTTACTTCGACAGTAGGCGTAGTCCCTGAAGTTTATGGTTCTCCTCAGCGAAGTTATTCATTCTCTACTTCCTCTGCCCTTGCAGACTCTGAATACTCTTTTTATGTTAGATTTTATTCTTCTCCACTGTAGAATCCCTCATCTCTGTAACTTTTCTTAAACAGGTTCGCAAGAGGAACCTCTCTGAATGATCTCCCACTGTGTGTGTATCCAACCTCTGTGTCACTGTTGTTGTTTGAATTCTTGAACATTAGCTTTAAAATCTAAATGATTATTGTATCCTCAGGATATTCTTCTCATGCAATAGCATATTAATCTTTAACTTCAAGAAGTGTAGAAACTTTCATCTAGGCCCCTTGAAGAAATACCTCTCCGCTTGACTATATGATTCCACTCTGTCAATAGAAAAATCAGTAATGTACCCTCCAATAGTGCTATCAAATGGGATATCTACTGCTCTAGATACAATGTTATCAACTCTCTTGACCTTATTGATCAACATCGATGTCCAAACCACAAGTGGTCTAGATCTGATTTCAAACTGGGTGTCTGTTAGTCTGGCTAACCACTCGCATAACCCCTTATGAACACATGTAAAGAAAATTTCATGCACATCCGTAAATATGTACTTCCCCAACCAATCTTTTGTACTAATGCTTGGATTCTTTTTCTGAGCTATGAAAAAGTCCCTTTCTTGTTCTTCTATCCAGTTCTGAATTTCTGTCTTTGATGGAAACCACCTTGACATTCCCTCAAGAAGATCCCGGTCCCGACAATGGAACCATTTGTTGGCACAAGGGTAGACCTAGGTTTCAACTCAAACAACACACCAAAATACCCTAACTACTAGCCCTTTCAGAAACACCTATGAAGCAGATGAAGTCTCACCTGAAGTAGAAATAGGGGGGTTGCAGGACACAGGTGTCTACAGCCAGAGGAAATGCAAAGTGATTCCAACACAACAACGCAATATAACCTAGAGATTATTTAAAATTATTACACTTAGCTTCGTAGAGTTAGTTTATACCTTCTATATTTATTAAGTAAAACATCCATGTAATAATAGTATAACAAATAACAAATAACACAACATCAACCACAAAGACAAACAAGATTTGCATGCTTCACCCTCTCCCTAGGGCTACGTCCACATAACTGTGTTTATTGATATATTCGATGAAAACATGCAATTATATTTGCACACTTAGTTGCATATATTTCTCTCTCTTTTTTTCTTTATCTGCCCTCCCTGCGCACCCAGCTGTAGGGTTGATCTTCACACCCAGCTGAAGATCTAGAATATAGATGCTCTTACAAAAAAACACTTCTCTCTCTCAGAAATGAAAACCAATGATTGAAAATAACCAATGAACAATGACCAACCCTCTCAACTCTTCTAGACCTTTATTCATACATTACATGACTCTTGGACAACCTTAGACCGAAGTCTAGGTGTCAAAACCCTAGATGCCAAAACCCTAGGTCCACATGACTCGTATTTTAAGGGCTTCACCAACCCTTTCTTCCTTATTTTCCACAAGCTTCTCCAAAGCACCCATTAGTATCTTCTTCCACTTGTTGATTTGTCTGTGATCTATCTTCTTTGATTCTTTATATTCCTTGATCTTCTCTTTCAATGACTTGATTTTCTTTACCTCGTTCCTTTCTTTCTGCTTCTTTACCCACTTTGACCCTTCCTCAATTTATGTGCCTTCTGCACACTTCATACTTTCTCTTTCTTCTTCCCTAATCTTCACTTTCTTCCTTAATACATAACCAAGGGCCAACAGGCCCCCAACATTCACATCTGACTCGTCTCGAGTCACTGCAAGATTGAGCCTTCTATACTACTTCAACTGTAGACTGCACGAAGCAGCCTGTGATTTCTTCTCTATCCCTCCCTATTGTGTGTAGACTGTCTTTTTTGTGTCTGGTACCCAATTTCAACTATCCCTGGTACCTAGACCCTTCTTCCTTTATTTTTACTGAGAGTTGCGAGGAAGCTGGTTGTCACAATACAAATTTGATCGACTTCCATTCACTAAACCGTCCTTCCACTCTCCATTAAGTGTATTCAACTGCACAACTCCTTTTGTTACATAGGAAACTTCGAATGGTCCAATCCAATGTGTCCTGAACTTTCTTGGATGCTTCATGAACTTGTTGTCATATAAAAGTACCAAATCTCCTTGCTTAAATGATTTCTTCTAGATATGTCTGTCATGGTAACACTTTTTGCGTTCTTTTTGTACCCGCTAATGAAATCCTACAATAAAACTATCATCCTCTAATTCTATCAACTACGTGAGCCTGTCTTGAATAACACCAGTGTCATCCATACCTATAAATGATGTAATTCTTAAACTAGGAACCAAATATTCTATAGGAACTACTGCTTCCTGGCCATAAACTAACTTAAAGGGAGTTTGCATTGTCACCTTTTTTCAAGTAGTTCGATAAGCGCATAACACTGCTGGAATTCTTAAATCCAAATCATCCCTTTTAACACTGCAAATCTTGGTTAGCAGTGTCTCCAAAATCTTATTGAAATCTTTGACTGTACCATTCTCCTGTGGGTGGTATGTGTGCTCTTCTAATGGTGAACTTCGAACTCTTGAGTCAAGGATTCAATAGTTTTGTTAATGAAGTGTGTACCTTGATCACTCATAAGGATGTTTGGGCATCCAAATCTAGTTATGATATCATCAAAGATGAATCATGCAGTTGTAGTTGCACTACAGTCTTTAACTGCTCTTTCTTCTACCCATCTGGTCAAATACTCTGTAAAAGTGATGATGTATCGAGCTCCTATGTGCCTTCCTGGTGGGTTGATAGGTCCCGCAAAGTCAATACCCCATTTCTCAAAGGCCTGTAAATTTAGCTAAGGTGTTAAAGTCATTTCATCCCTTCTAGAGGGATTCCCCATCCTTTGGCATACATCGCAAGCTCAGTAGTATTCCTTAGCATCCTTATGTAAAGTGGGCCACCATAGGCTAGCTCTAAGAACCTTTTGTGTTGTTTCTTTCCCTGCATAATGTCATCTTGTGATACCTTCATGTTCTTGTACAAGAATCAATGGTCTTTCTTCCTCCATAATGCATCTCCTCAAGATCTCATCTGGTCCCATCTTATATAACTGTCCAGCTATAATTTGAAAATCTACAACACAGACTACCAATTGTTTCTTCTGAATGACTGTATAATCGCGAGGTTCCATTCCCATGGACATAAACTCGACTATATTGGTGAAGTGATCATCGACTTTCATGATGACCAACAACTGTGCATTTGGTAGTGTATCATCCAAATTGGTAGGTTCCTCTCCATGTTCTAACCTGGATAAGTGGTGAGGTCCCTTATTCATTATCCCTAGCTTGACCACAATCTCAAATCATATTCCTGGAATAATAATAGTCAACTGCATATTCTCCCCCCCAACACTGGATTGTTGACTAAGTACTTCATTGCAGAATGATCAATAAACATCTTAAAGCGTCCTCCCAACAAGTAGTGTCTAAACTTCTGCAACACGTATACCATAGCTAATCCTTCTCTTTCAGTGGTAGTATAATTTATTTTAGATGTAGAAAGCTTCCTGCTAGAAAAGGATATAGGGTGGTCAATCTCTCCTGCACATGGTTATGCTAAAACTGCTCGTAATGTAATGGATGAAGCATCGACATAAACATTGAATTCCTTACTCCAATCTGGGAAAACCAAAATAGGCGCGATGATCATTTTCTACTTTATGTGTCGAAGCTCTGCTCTCACTCCTTTGTCCATTGAAACTTACTATCTTTCTTTAGTATATTTTCCATAGGTGTTGTTATTTGTGCGTAGCCCTTCATAAACTTTATGTAGTATCCAGCGTGTCCCAATGCATTGTCCAGTTGTCTAACTGAAGTAGAAGTAGGTAGATCAACAATGATAGCAATCTTGGACGGATCTACCAACAACCCCTTATTACATACAATGTGTCCTAACAACACCCCAAAAGGTGAAAATAAAATACACTTCTTCAGGTTCAGGACAATCTGACATTGCTTGCACTTATCTAACATTAATCTCAAACACTCAATATGATCTTTCAGTAGGCTAAAAATGGTCCAATCATCAAAGCATGCTTCCAAAAAATTGTGTAAAAACTCCTTAAATGCTTCGACCACCACCCTGGAAAATATGGCTGGTGCATTCTTCAGACCAAAAGGCATCACAGTCTACTGAAAAGAGCCCCATTCTTTTGCAAATGTGGTCTTATGTGTGTCCTCCTTAGCAATTTTGATCTGGTGATAGCCTGAAAATCCATCTGTAAATGAATAGACTTCTTGTCCTCCTACATTATCTAGGACCTCATCAGTAAAAGGTGTAGGAAATGGATCATGCAAACATGCATCATTCAGTTTCCTTAGATCTACACATACTCTGATTTCTCATGACTTCTTATCTTGGACCACCATAGGGTTGATCCATTCAAATTCTTCAACAGGTTCTATGATTCCTTCTTCCAACATACTATCTAATTCAATATTAACTTTTTGCGTACTTGGGATTCAGTGTGTAAGGTCTCTGCTTGACAGGCCTTGCATCTAGTTTCAAAGGAATCTTCATTTCTCCCATGGGCCCTTTCATGCCCTTCATTTCTGTGAACTTGGTTGGAAACAAGTCCTGATACTCATGCAATAGTTTTATAATCTTACTAATAGTAGAATCATCCCAATAATCACCTGTTTTGTTCCAATACTAACCTTCTTAATTTTAATAGGTTTCCTAATAAAAGGTAATTTGATCCCTGGCCCTTCTATGTATCTCTGGCCTTTGGTTTTTGCAATGTTTACATCCCTAGGGTCATCATCCTCATCAACATTAATATTATAACAACCCTCAAAGACCTTTTGTCTTACAATTTGTAAAGCTCGATCTACTGTGGGGTATTGGCTTTCAAATAAGAACGTAGCTATAAAGTTCTAGGTCATACCATACCAATCTATAGTGATGAAGTGCAGTTCTACTTGAAGATACCAGTTGATAGGCATAGTATCTAAGGTGTTAATGAACTTATGTACCCACTGCTCTTTAGGAATGTTGCTCCAAGATTCCTCACAACTTCGCACATGGTACTTTGGACAATGTTGATCTGTGTATCAAGCTTTGCAACCCTTATCTGATATGAAAAGTGCACTGTCATCAAGGTGCCATACTATACCCACTTTGCGATGTTATTCTTATGTGTTTCCCACCATCTAGCTGGTGTTTCTTTCAAGGCTTCATCTAGTGCTAACAACCTGTGTTGTAGTGGTACAATTCCTTCAAATTCACATAGAAATGTTTCTGAATTATTCAAGCCATCAAATGTAGGAAGATTACTTACTTCTATTGGACAGAATTTCATTGATGTATTTTCATTCATGTCAACAGTCGATATCATTGATGTGATGATAAGTTGAGATAAAATCTCAGGAGGGTTAGCGAATGAATATCAAAGCTCAAAAGAGATGGTGCAATGAATTTCAAAAGAATTATTGGAGGACTAGTCAACAATATATAATGAATAATGTCAAATGGTTGGACGATATGCAGAGATTAAATCTCAGGAGAGTTAACGAATGCAGATCAAAGTTCAGAAGAGATGGTGCATTGAAACTTAGTAGGTATGGCACAGTGAAACTCATATCAAATCAAGACCATTGATGCACAATCGCTAGATCAACGACAAGGATAGATTGCAGAGAGTGAAAGGAGAATTAAACATCGTGTTATTTCCAATCCCAGAATTAGTCAGGACCGCCAGATCTTACAGCTTCAAATATCGATGATTGTGGTTGACTCACCAACAACGCACAACTTCAAATTGCGGACTTTGGGTGTCAATTTAAGTCACTCACAATTTGTGGTTCCACAATCATCGTCGATCATTAATCGGCTTCAAAGAGTCCACATCAACCATTAGATCAAATCAAGTGGAAGGATAGGATAAGTA
Source organism: Picea mariana (assembly GCA_032191745.1). Taxonomy (NCBI): domain Eukaryota; kingdom Viridiplantae; phylum Streptophyta; class Pinopsida; order Pinales; family Pinaceae; genus Picea; species Picea mariana. The sequence goes on along the minus strand of JASDQU010440051.1, from coordinate 19,948 downwards.
GGGAAAAAGGTTTGAGAATTCAAATACCTGAATACCCATTGGTCATTGGATCATTCTAAGTGGAAAGGCAGGATAAGCTAGAAGAGCAGCATCGAACATAGATCGATCCATCAATCTAAGAACATGATGGACAAACAAAATTTGGTTCACGTCAAAAGTTGCGAGGAGGTTACACTTCGGGGAATAGCACTTCGGAAGAATTGGCAACTTGAAAAGTCGAAATACACGAAGTCCCAAAATCCAAAATGAATAAGTACCATCAGATCTGGAGGATATACGATAACCATTTGATAAGGTTTGTTGGTCAGAAGATTACCTCGGTAGGGACACATGGAAGATCTATGTCGACATACCATGTTAGCAAGAAACTGTGACAGACTACCTCAATAGTCCACGTTAGCAAGGACACGTGGCATAGTCAGAGAATGACAAGTGTAAAGTTGAAATCAGTATTTTAGGTACGTGAAAATCATGAATCTGAGTGACATGTGGTAGCTACTCGGCTTGTGACACGTCATCAAGTGATGTAATAAAGTTACATCACTCTGGTATTTTTACTTCGGGATTTTCACCACTAGCAAAAGACAAAAGCTCTGAAGTCCCGAAGGACAAAATGCCGAAGTAGAGATGGTTCGTCTAATATAAAGAAACACTTCAGGAGCATTCTCATCTGTCGATATACCACAGTGGAAGGACATTGTAAGTGGAATTGTTAACCAACAACAAGCAGTCTCCACCTTATTGTGACTTACTCAGCTGGTGATCACTCCGGAAGAAAATGGAGCGGCATCTATTTGAAACCTTTGAAGTCCCAAAGTGGACATGGGTCGTTCGATCTAAAGAATACTTCAATTTGATTCTCAACCATTGATCAAAACACAGTGGAAGGATAGCGTAAGTAGAATAGATGAAGTCGCGAAGTAATCTATGGCCATCCACCTCAATGCTTGAATAAGACCTAGATGTCGGATTAAAAAATGAAAGGATGAGTGTAAGGATCAAATACGACCATTGATTTGTTTTCATGAAATAAACCGTCCGATCTGATTCGAAGGTTTGAAAATTTGAAAACCCTAAGTTTCGAAGGGAAAAGTTTCGTCATCTATTCATCTCATCAGAATATTGAATCGTGACCATTGAAATTGATAAGCGCTCAAGCGCTCTTTTGGCCTAGTGTCTGGTCACCATCGTTGGTCATATGATATAAGAGATTTAAATGAAAATATAATACATCGTTGTAATTGGTAATCCCATGGTTCTGTAACTCTCGGTCACATGTAATGGTTTCAATGAAGAGCCTCCGCAAAATTTAGTTTCTGTGAAAATAACAGAGATTCGGGATCGAGTTTAAAGGATCAAATTGATCCATATGTGATCAATTTACAAAAATCCTTCACTTTAAAAATAATAATAATCAATTATTATGGTTAAGTTAAACAAAGAGGTGTGATGGTTCAAAACCAAGGGACACAGTGTATCACTCTCACACCATTTTGAAGAATATATAAACAAGGAAGAGTGTTGAAAAGAAAAGTGTGTCTCTGCAGTCCTAATCAGAGAAGTAGAGAGAGATGCAGTAAAGACTTGATACATAAGTTTTTCCAGATCCAGAAAATAAGGGTGGTTGGGTGGTGCAAGGGCAAGTTGGTGCCTGCAGAGGGAGTTGGTGCTTCCTTGTCAATTGTAGCTGACTAAACAGGGGGTCGTAGCCTCCTACCAGTTGGTGATGGTGAACAAGGGTGTGGGTGCATCTTGATCAGTTGGTGTTGATAAAAAATGAAGAATATCTTCCTTCTATGTAACATGTAAAACAAATTTTGCAGTTAATAGAAAAGTGTTTGTGGTTTTCCCAATTGGGTTCCACAATAAAATATTGTGTCAAAATTATGTTTGCATAAATAAAAGAAAATCGATAAAAAATTTGTGTCACTGATTCACCCCTCCCCCCTCTTAGTGACAGGATCTGATCCTTCAATTGGTATTAGAGTAGGTCTCTTCACAAAAGGTTTAAATCACTTGAAGAGAAATATACATCAGAATGGATCAAGAGTTGAAGATGTCATCAAAACTCCCCCTATTTAATGGTGAAGACTATGTCTTCCAGAGTGTTAGAATGAAAATCTATCTAATCTCCATTAGACTGGAAGTATGGAAATTAGTTGAAAAGGGATATGATGTTCCAAAAGCCATGCCCATAGAAGAAGAAGACAGGAAAAAGTTTCGGGAACATGCAAAATCCTTAAACACACTACAAGATGGGCTGAGTAAGAAAATCCTTGCTAAAGTACTAAACTGTAATAATGAAAAATAGCTCTGGGATAAATTGGAAACTATATATGTAGGAGATACCTAGGTTAAGAGGGCCAAACTCCAGACTCTCAAAGTACAATATGAAGGCCTAAAAATGAAATATGAGGAAACATCTCTGAGTACTTCAAAAGATTTGATATTATTATTAATTCAATCACAGGAATAGGAGTAAAAGTATCAAACAATGATCTAGTTGAAAAAATTCTAAGAACACTACCTATTATATACAATCCTAAAGTGTCTTCTCTTTAAGATCGAGAAAATCTGGATAAACTCACCATGGATGAATTGTATGGAATCCTCACAACCTATGAGTTAATATTAGGTCATGAGAATCACTCACAAGGAGAGGCAACCTTCAAGGTACTCAATAAAACAAAGAATCAAAATCAAAAACTTCAATCCAGCCGTGATGAAGAATCTGATGTGGAAGAAGCAAATTTCATTAAAAAACTTCAGAAAGGATCAAGGAAGTACAAAGGCAAGTTGCCTTTCAAATGTTTTAACTGTGGCAAGGTTGGCCATTTTGCATCCAAGTGTCCCTATCCCAAGGACGACATTGAAGATGAAGAAAAAAAAATCAAACAGTACAAGAAAAAGAAAAAACCCTACTACAAGAAAAAGTTTTACAAAGGGAAAAAGAAATTTTACTCAAAAGAAGAAAACAATAGTTCATCAGAGTCTGATGACAATGATGATGATGAAGTCCTTTTTCTAGGTATTGAAGACTCTAATGATATATAAGACATTAAACATGAGAAAGAGTCAGAAGATGAAGTAGAAGTTAATATGGAAGAATAACTTCTCATTGCCTTGGATGAATTAAGAAAATACAAAACCAGATATAGACAGTTGAAAATTTTTGGAGTTGAACAAAAAGAAAAAAATGAACAGAAAGAAGAGAAGATGGAAAAACTCATGAGCAACTTGAAAAACTAAATCCTAGAGGCAAATAGGATCGAAGAAAGTCTAGAATGGCCTCTTAAAGAAAAACAAGTAACTTGCGAAAGAATGGAGGCATAAATAGTTTACCTAAGAAAAGAACTGGATGCAAAACTCATTCAAACAAGATATGAGAATAGATCTAAAATATTGGATAATATTATTACCACACAAAGGGATTCAGGTAATAAAAATGGAATAGGTTATTCTCAAGGAAAAATCCAAGTCAACTCAAAATCTTATGCAGATGCTCTCCTCAATACATTCAAGAAGAAAAACGAAGAGAAGACAAATAATGACCAGAACTCGAGAGGACTACTTCCACCCATCAAGAAGGAAAACAAGACAATACCAAAGAAGGTTTATCAAATCAGGTATCCTCACATTTTCTTTGGTTATTTCTTTGCATGCTCTAACTTTAGACACAAAGCTATGAATTGTAGAGCATATAGAAGAAAAGATATAAAGGTTAAGAACTATAACCTTAAAGATAAACAAGCAGTAAATTGAGTTAAAGCATAAACTATAACTCCTTTGCACCTCTCCAAGAAGGGGACCTAGAATGCTTCAGATGTCATAACTATGGACACAAGTCCATTAATTGTAGATTAATGGAAGTTTCAGAACAACCAAAATTCATTAGAGAGCAAAAGAAACTTTGGAGAGAAAAACCATAAAAAAAGGAATGTCTTATTGCCTTAAAAGCCCAAGATAAAGAAGACCTTTGGTATGTTGACAGTGGGTGCTCAAAACATATGACAGGTAACAAGGACAAGTTTTTAGACTTAAAGAAACAAAAGGGTAAAGTTACATTTGGTGACAATGCTTCAGGTAACATACTTATGAAAGGCACCGTGAGTTTGGGAAAGGACAAAGCCAAAAATGTGCTACTTGTTGAAAAACTGAAACCTAGTCTATTAAGTGTCAGCCAAACCTATGATCAGGGGCACTTCTGCATATTTGATTCTGATAAATGTGATATTATGAGAGAATACACAAAAAAACTAGTTGGTATTGCTCCTAGAACTCCCGAAAATGTATATATACTAGATGCAAAATTGAATGAGGAATGCCATATAAATCTAGTAGATGAAAGTTGGCTATGGCATAGAAGGTTGGGGCACATTAGCTTTGACAATCTAGTAAAATCCAACAATCTTGGTGTAGAAAGAAACTTTCCAAAGATAATAAAGCCCTCAAATACTATGTGTAGACACTGTCAATTAGGGAAGCAAACTAGAATAAGGTTCAAAGCAAAAAAATACACAACCTCAAAACATTTAGAGCTTGTTCACAATGACCTATGTGGACCTACAAGGACCAAGAGTTTGCAAGGAGAGTCTTACTTTATGTTGTTCATTGATGATTTTACTAGAATGGGTTGGATATGTTTTCTCAAAGAAAAATCAAAAGCACTTAGCAAATTCAAAGCCTTTAAAACCCTTGTTGAAAATGAAAAGGAGACAAAAATCAAATGTATTAGATCAGACAATGGTGGTGAGTTGACCTCAAAAGAGTTTTATCTCTTCTATGAAACCCATGGAATAAAAAGAAAATTCTCTGCTACCAGAACACCTCAGCAAAACAAGATTGTTGAGAGAAAGAATAGAACAGTTCAGGAGGTTGAAAGGACTATGCTCAATGAAGAGAAATTGCCTGATGGATATGGGAAGGAAGTTGTAAGAACAACAGTATACATATTGAACAGAGGTCAGCTCAGGGTTAATAGTGATAATACTCCTTATGAACTATGGTTTGTAAGAACTCCATCGGTAAAATACTTCAAGGTCTTTGGAAGTAAATGCTACATCAAAAGACTTAATGAGAATCTTGGAAAATTTGATGCCAGATCTGATGAAGGTATTTTTCTTGGATATGCTTATAACAAGAAAGCACATAGATGCTACAATATTAAATCACATAAGATTGTTGAGAGTGCAGATGTCAAGGTGGATGACCTAAAAATGTTAAAAATAAAAAATCAAGAGACTATACTTGAAAGTGAAGATGAAGATGATGATGAGACAGTTGGCACACAAGTAGAAGAAGTAGAAGAGAATGAAGAAAGGGAAGATGATGATATGTATATGAGTGAATATGAAGAAGATATTCAAGAAGAGATAAGAGAGGTATTCCCAAGAAGAGACCCAAAGACACCCTCAATAACGACTCAAAAGAATCATCCTGAAGAACTGATTATTGGAGATATGAATGATGGAGTGCACAAAAGAAGACAACTACTGTATCAAACAAAAATAGCATTGTTGTCACATATTGAGCCTATATCAATAAAATATGCATGTAGATATGAGAATTGGGTCAAATCTATGAATGAAGAATTGGAACAAATTGAAAAAAATCAAACTTGGGAACTAGTTCCAAGACCAAAAAAAAAATGTCATTGGAACTAAATGGGTGTATAAAAAGAAAATGACTGAGAATGGGAAAGTAATTAGAAACAAAGCCAAATTGTTCTGTAAAGGGTATGCTGAGGTTGAAGGAGTAGACTATGAAGAAACCTTTGCACCTGTGGCCAGATTGGAGGCAATTAGGATGTTCCTAGCTTTCTCTAGCTACATAAAACTTAAAGTATACCAAATGGATGTCAGGTCAAGATTTATCAATGGAAACTTAGAAGAAGTCTATATTGAGAAACCAAAAAGGTTTCAATTAACTAACAAATGAGTCAATGCCTGTAAACTAAAGAAAAAACTCTATGGGCTAAGACAAACACATAGAGCTTGGTATGCAAGGCTAGATTCCTACTTACAAAAACAAGGCCTCAAAAGGGGATCAACAGACAACAATCTTTATTGTAAAATTGATGGTAATAACATGATGATTGTGAAAGTATATGTTGATGATATTATATTTGGAAGTGATGATGAAAAAATGAGTAATGACTTTGCTAGGATGAAAGAATTTGAAATGTCCTTTCTTGGTGAACTAAATTTATTTCTTGGATTACAAATAATATAGTCCAAAAGGGGATTCTTTATACATCAGTATAAGTATGTTAAAGATATTCTTAAGAGATTCCAATTAGAATATTGCAAACCTGTTAGTACACCTATGACAGTTGGATGCAAACTAAGAAAGGATGACGAGTCCAAATATGTATATCCAAAACACTACAGATCAATGATTTGGAGTTTTCTCTATGTAACAACTTCTAGACCTGATGTCAAGCAAGTTGTTGGGATGGTGGCTAGATTCCAAGCAGCACCAAAGGAAGGCCATGTTCAAGCTGTAAAAATAATCTTTAGGTATTTGAAAGGAACTATAGACATTGGTTTGTGGTACCCTAGCAAGGATTCATTTACTTTAAAAGCCTATTCAGATGTTGATTGGGTAGGTAGTGTAGATGACATAAAAAGTACAAGTGGAGGAGAATTCTTTTTGGGAGAATCACTAGTAGCTTGGATAAGCAAGAAACAGTCCTCGATTTCATTGTCTAGCACTAAAGCTAAGTATATTGCAGTAGAAAAATGTTTCACACAAGTGGAATGGATGAAACAAACCTTACAAGACATCAAAATAATATTTGAATAACCTACTACTATCCACTGTGATAATACAAGCACAATAAGTCTCTCCAAGAACCATGTTCAGCACTCAAAATCAAAACACATTCCAATAAAATACCACTATCTAAGAGATCGGGCTGAAAATAAGAACATTAAATTGGAATATGTTCCAACAAAAGAACAGGTGGAAAATATTTTCACAAAACCCTCAAGCAGAGATGTATTTGAATATCTCAGGAAAAAATTGGGAGAAATCCCTCTTCCAACCTAAATCCCTCAATAAAATAATGCATCAGTTGGCACCTATTCAGGGGGATACAACAATCAACATCAGAAGGAGTCGTTCAGTTGTGACAGGAAATGTGTGATTTCAGGGGGAGTTACCAATGGTCAAGACTCTATTCAGAAGCATTTAGACAGACATATCATAGGAGGAGAAACCCTTTTCCATTGATGTCAAAGGGGGAGATTAACTTCAGAGGAGAGAAGAATCATCACAGGGGGATATTGTGTATAATTTTTTTGAGTGTTATAACCCTAAATTGCACCATACATGCATACCTGGCATCAGGCCCTCTTACTTACCATTTTTGCCAAGCCATCATTGAGCAACTCTTCTTAAAAACACTATTTTTGAATATGTATGAGCCCTACACCATTAATTCCCGCATATGTATGCTATCTGCACCATTACTTCCCATGTGCGTTCACTAGCTACACCATTACAGCCTGTGTATACTCAAAAAAGTTGGAAAAATTAAAAAGTTGCAAGGAATTCGTTGAGATTACGGGTTATTGGGTAGTTTTCCAACTGTCCCACTGCCTATAGCCCATAACCCAACTGAATAAACATCCTTTTGTCATATAAGAGTTTCACCGTTCTTATGCTTATCTTTCCATAAGATAAGCATAAGAACGGTGAAACTCTGCCCATTTCACTTTCCCCCCTTACCCCAAGAGTTCACGGCCACATTGTGAGTTTTGAGATAGAATTCCCTATTCTTGTCTTTCTCCTCCATTGCAAGCCTAATCCATTCCCTAGAGAGAGATGAAGAGGAGAAATATATGTGGAAGAGCAGTTGGATCTTGGTGAAGAGAAGCCCAGACCAGGTTCACGGAGCAGTCACCAATCTCATTGTAAGTAACTTTGTGAGATTAATAAAAAGGAATACTTTTTTTGTCCCGAATATGATGTGTTCAATCTTTATGTTTGATTTATATTTGATTATGACATCTAACCCACTAATTAATATATAAGCTGGATGTTTTTAGTTCTTTGTTTGTCTGTTTATGAATACAGGTCGACCTTGGGAGGAGACTTGTAGTCGAGGAACAACCAAAAGCAAAAGGATCAACACTGGACGTCAAGTTTAAGGTAGAGTTACTGGATCTTTTTACCTTGTGTTTAATGCATGAATGTGGGGTGTATTTGGGGTAGTTGTTAAAGAGTAGGATACTTTAGACGGTTAGATCTGCCTACATGTTGAACCCTAGTGTAGTCCATAGGGGGGTTTTCCCGCTATAGTAGAATTGGTGACCATACTGGGGAAGCCTCTAGGGTTTTTAGGGGATAGGTTTTGGGTGTTTTAATTGGTTTGATTACCTTTTTTGAGTTTTCTGTAACTTACTGAGTCTTTAATGGATTTTGGTCGCCTGTTGGTGCCATACTAGTACTCCCTTCCCTGTCATACTAGCTGTTAGTTTTCTTTTTTTGAGAAGTTATAGAGGTGTATGCGACCTGCAATGGATCTGCACGCGTACATACACACCCTAATTATAGAAAACCCACATACATATGCAGGCTACTTAAGTGTCAGTAGCGTGCCTGTGCTAAGAATTTTTTTCTGGAAGAAGAGGCAGTCAACCTCTTCACTGATTGAAGTCATACTTCTCAGGGGTTTCTTTATCTAGTATTGGTCTCTTTTGTTACAGTCTTTAGCCTGGGTTTGACATCAGTTTTTTAATCTGTTAAATATTTCTTGTGTTTCTTAGATTTTTAAACTTATTTTTAGCTTGAAATTTTAAGAAAATTGAGTTGCATTTTAAAAAAAAATCCCCCTGATGGCAAGGGGAGGCCATGAATCGTGTATTCATCAGTTTCTTTTAGAATCTTTTGTTACTTCTTCTTTGATTCGAAAAGAACTTTTTTTTTATCTTGTTAGGTCTCTTTCTTTCTTGGCATTTTCTTTGCATTGTTATTTGAAAAAGAAAAAGAAATTAGCATAGTGTTGTGTTTTCTTCTCATCTTGAAAGCCTTTCAAAAGAAACATAAGAAAGATAATCCTTCTTTGCTAGTGTTCTTGTAAGTTTCATTTTTCGCAAGAGTCTTAACAACATCAATTGCACTACCGTACCCTTTTTGAGTAAATCAAGATTTAAAAAGAACGCTAATTCAAATTAACTAGACTTTATGTTTGTAGGGTCAATCAACTAGTCTAGGCTAGAGCCTTGAATTAGGTTGGAGAGGAAACTCTTCAAGGCTTATAAAAAAACATTAGAGTCAGTACTAGGGAGTGTAAAAAGTCTAGTAAACGTGAAAGTTATGCGGGGACCCCCTCTAACATAGGGTCTAAACACAAGGTCACGTGCAGAAAGGTAGCAGAGATAAGCCCTCCAAAGCCAGACCAAGCATAGTGAGGAATGCATAATGAGGAATTGTCGTGGGATACTGTCGATTTCATTTGCGTACGGAGCTTCATGGACCCCGAATCTGTTTGGGATCCTCATTTGTCTTCTGGACCACTTTCTCTCGATACCCTCAATAGGTTTTGGGCTTGTTACCCTTCTCATTGGGGTCCACCCGACTATCGACTGTACCCGCCTAGTGACTATTCGCGAGCTAGAAACTTAGTTGCCTTTATTTTAGGGACTTACATAGGTGACTGTGGGGGTATACCACAGTACATAGGGTAGACATTGGGTCACACTTTACAGAGTATACCTAGAGGGTGCTTCCATGTTCGAGTTGCACTTGTACCGATAAGTTTCTCTAGTGTTGGCTGGTGTAGCTGTCCTTCCAACTAGATAGTGATCTGCTTGATTTTCCTTTAGAAACTTTTAGTGTGTGCTCTGTGATCCCTAGTTTTCCATAGTGAGTTAGTTAGTAATTTATTTGGGTCTCTGACCTAGGGTGGTAGATCACCCACTCATCCAGTCATGAGGACTTTTCGGTCTTCCGCTTAGAAACGTGGATCCACCTCGTTATAGGCGTTGTTTTGATAACACTGGTTTGCCATAGTCAGTGTGTGAGACTTTTACGAACTTGAAAGATCCTGCAAGGGGAAAACATGTGCAGAAGATATTCATGGATAAAGTTACTGATGATACCAACCAAGGAACCCCTTTGCAAGGGGATTCTTGTGCTTTTTCTTTGATCGAAAACATTGGTATCCCTTTGATAGCCACTTTGTGCATTCCTCAGTTGAATGTGGGACTACCACTTTAGTTGGGTACCATTCCAAATGTCCTGAATGCGCTTGATGCTTCTTAGTTAAGAACCTTATGTCATGGGCACCATGTCAATGTTCCTTCGTCATCAAAGTCTTCTACTCCTCCTTCTCCCGCCTCTGGTGAAAGTACAATTACTAGTAACCGAGAGTCTAAATGAAATAGAAAGAGGAAGAATAGTAAGAAGAAATCACCAACCTCTGCCAGTCATGTTGGAGATAGGTCGATAACCTTTGCAAGTCACGTTGAATAATAGCACCCAGCCTCTGCAAGTCATGTTGGGGGAAAGCACCCACCCTTTGCAAGTCATGCTGGGGGAAAACATCCAGTCACTGCTAGTCATACTGGTAATAGGTCTATAGCCTCTGCAAGTCATGTTAATGACCCATCACCAACCTATGAAAGTCATGTTGGAGATGCACAACCAGCCACTTCTAGTCATGCTAGGGGCATTGATTTTGTTGAGAAACCTAGATGGATAAGATGTAAGACTAAGTTCCCTTGTAAGCTTTGCAAGGGAGATCACCTTACTCATTTGTGCCCTGGCCTTCCAGAGGCATGAAGATTGTGGTCCCTGTCTGCAAGCTATTCTGATTCTAATTCTTCTGAGGTTTTCTCATAGTCTATTCATCCATTGGTTGAGAAATTGGTCATGCCGATGCAGTCATAGGCTAATCCCACTCCTCTTTTGGAAAAATACCCTATATCTCGTAATCTCAATGAATTCCTTGCAACTTTTGTGAGTATACGTGGGTTGTAATGGTGCAACTAGCATACGTACGCAGACAGTAATGGTGCAGCTAGCATACATACGCGGGAAGTAATGGTGCAGGGCACTCACATCTTCAAAAATAGTGCTTTTAAGAAGAGTTGCTCAGTGATGGCTTGGCAAAAATGGTAAGTAAGAGGGCCTGATTCGAGGTATTCATGTATGGTGCAATTTAGAGTTATAATAGTGAGTTTCCATCAATGACAAAGGGGGAGATTGTTGGACATAGTGTCATTGATGTATTGTCATTGATGTCAACAGTCGATATCATTGATGTGATGATAAGTTGAGATAAAATCTCAGGAGGGTTAGCGAATGAATATCAAAGCTCAAAAGAGATGGCACAATGAATTTCAGAAGAATCGTTAGAGGAATAGTCAACGGTATATAATGACTGATTTCAAATAGTTGGACGATATGCAAAGATTAAATCTCAGGAGAGTTAACGAATGAAGATCAAATCTCAGAAGAGATGGTGCGTTGAAACTCAATAGGTATGGCATGATGAAACTCAGATCAAATCAAGAACATTGATGTGCAATCGCCAGATCAACGACAGGGATAGATTATAGAGAGTGAAAGGAGAATTAAACATCATGTTATTTCCAATCCTGCAATTAGTCAGGACCGTTAGATCTTACAACTTCAAATATCGATGATTGTGGTTGACTAAACAACAATGCACAACTTCAAATTGCAGAGTTTGTGTAACATCCCCAACCATCCAAAGACCGGGTAATGCTACCATGTGGAATTTACATCTTATATAAAATATATGCATTTTAATGAACTTCACACAACCAACATAGAGTTACTTCTATCATACAAATTAAATAGAATTAAGAGAAATTCATAGAAGTAATGGAATACATGAAGAAATACAACATCACAACAACATGCATAAAATACATAATTAAACGCATAATGATACTTATCTTTATCTGGAGTAAATCCACCAGCTGCGTACATACCTTCCATGAACTTCCCAACCTTAGACCACACTGATCATCATTCTCAACAGTAGGTCACCCCCAAGCTGGGACTAAACTCCATCGAGAAAGGTACTTCTAGGCTTGGCAAGGACAACAAGGAAGTTGCATAAAGCAATGGGAAGAATATTTTATCCTAGGATCCACTTACACCCAAAACACACAGACCCTCATTCCCCACACACCTGCTCCACCCCAGGAGGATACACCTTCACAAATATAAGTCCATCAACTAGTACACCTCCCTTACCTTGGGCTTCAACAACAGGCTGGACTAGAAGTATCAGAGTGGTGTGGCTGCTACGGGACTCCCTTCCAGGATAACTCACTTCCCAACAGACTCTCTCACCTGAGAGAGATGTTCACATGTCTGATAACCAACCTTCGACTCAACTATAGTCGGTTATGGTTGAAAACATCAACAACAGTAATAGAAACAACAACAGGGAAAAATGGGTATGGATACCCGAAAAGGAAACATCCTAACACTAAGTCATAACATGGCTCAGGAAACTACAATTGCATCAGGATTCATAGAAAACAACACAGGACAACTTTCCCATTTATGGTTTCAGAGGTGTGAGAGGTATGCCGAGGTCAGACAATGCATAAGCAAGAACGGTTCATGTACAGGATGGGAGAATGATAGGATGACCAACCTTACCATGAGGGTTTCCTTTACTGTGCGTGGGTTTGTAGATGCAACGTAGAGGCAAGACGGTTTAGACATAGTACCACCAACGAGATCAGATGGAGGATGGAAGGAAAATGTCTCACGAACCCCCCAACACAGCTAATTCTTCTTTGATTTTAACTGCATGAGCCCAGGTTGAAATTTGTCTTCCTGGAGCTTCATGCATTCCATTTAGCTTACGTTCCCCAACCACCAGTAAATTAGGATAAGAAAATCATATAATGTTCACTTTAGTCTTCATGAAATAATATTAAAATATTATTCCTCTAGAGGTAAGTCCACTAGTTTGTCCCCTAGACCCAATACTTAGCCCCCTTTTCCTTACCCTACCTAGTGGAGCTTAGTCCCCCATAACTCTTCTTCGTGGTCAGTCTACATGCAACAATGTTTATATTTTATTAATAATGATCTGCATAATTACATATACAAAATATCAGGCTCCTGGCCTTGGCATCTGGCTCACTAGCCTAATAAACACATAATTCTTTTAGCTTATAACCACTTGGCTCACCAGACTATAAGAAAAATTACAATTCAGAAGGGGCTCGGCCTTGGGGTATTACAATCCCCTCCCCTTATTTTTGCACTATCCTCAGTGCAACTTATTTACAAAACAACAACAAGATTGCCAAAATCTTCAAAAAGATGTGGGTACTCTACCCGCATAGCATCTTCATGCTCCCATGTTGCGTCCTCAGGACCGTACTAGGTCCATTGGATGTTTACAAGTCCTATGGCTTAATTCTGGGGTTTCTTGCTTTTCCAGTCCAGTATACGCACCGAATGCACCTCCAAGATGCCTTCTTGTTCCACCTTAATCACATTAAAATCGATTACATGATTAGCATCAGGTATATATTTCTTAATAAATGAAATATGAAACAAATTATGTACAATCATGGATGCAGGCAATGCAAGCATATATGAAATTGGTCCAATCCTTTCTAGGATTTCAAATGGCCCACAAAATTTGGCTACCAACTTGGAACAGTTTCCCAGCTTCAGAGAACTTATGTTAGCTTTTACTTTTAAAAAACATGATCACCCACTTTGAACTCCGTATGGATTTTGTTCTTATCAGCATAACTCTTCTGCCTGTCTTGGGCAACTTTCAAATTCTTCCTAATCTTCATCATTTGTTCTTCCATTTCCTTGAGCAACTCTAGCCCAACCACTACTCTATCTACTAGATTATCCTAGCTTACTGGAGTATTTTACTTTCTATCATAAAGTGCTTCAAACGGGCTCATCTTCAGTGATGCGTGATACCCATTATTGTAGGAGAATTCGACCAAGTGTAGGTAGTCTTCCCATTTAGATGGTTTGTCCATCACATACATTCTTAGCATGTATTCTATCACTTGGTTCAGCTTCTTTGTTTTCCCATCAGTTTTAGTATGATAAGTAGTACTGAAGTTCAGATTCGTTCTCAATCCTTTGAACGACCCATTCCAGAACTTAGAGGTAAATTTCGGGTCCCTGTCAGACACAATTGTCTTGGGAATTTTGTGAAATCATGTTACTCCTTTCATAAAGATGTCGACAACATTTTTTGCCTTGTGAGTAGTCTTTAACAAAATGAAATGGGAAGATTTTGTAATCTTGTCTACTACCACCATGATTGAATCATGTTGTTTTCCTGTTTTGGGAAATCCTATGATGAAATCCATTGTCACCACTTCCCACTTCCACTTAGGAATGGGTAAAGGCTGCAGAAACCTTGTTGGGTGCCTATGCTCAGCTTTAACCTTTTGGAATTCCATACATCTGGAAATGTATTCTGTAATCTCTTTCTTCATACATGGCCAAAAGTAATGGCTCTTGACTACTGCCACAATCTTCTGATATCCAGGGTGTCCTGCATAAGGAACATTATGCATTTCATGCAAAATCATACTTTTCAAGTCCTAGACATTAGGTACATAAATTATGTTCTTGTATAGAGGCATTCCATCCATTTCCAGCTCATAATTTTCCACTTTCTGTGGCATCTCACCTTGCTGTAGCTTTTCTACCAAATCCATGTACTGCAAATCTGTATTTGCAACCTCTGAAATTATTCCTTTAATATTAGTTTGGTACATGCTAATGGTTGTAGCATGTAATTCATGTACTCTCCTATTGAGTGCATAAACCACTTTATTCTCCTTCCCTTTGATATGCTTGATATCAAAATCATACTCACAGAGAAACTCCAACCACCTACTATGTCTAGCGTTCAAGGTTGGATGGTCAAACAAATACTTTAGACTGTTATGGTATTTCCTCAGTTCGAACCTCCTCTCCATGAGGTAATGCCTCTATTTCTTTAGAGAGTATACTATGGCTACCAATTCCAAGTCATGAGTTGCAAAGTTCCTTTCGTGCTCTTTCAAATTTTTGGATTCATAACAAATTACAAATCCATTCTGAATGAGGAATCCTCCCAGTCCTTATTTGAATGCATTAGTTCACACCAAAAAATATTCATTTGGATCTGCAATCCTCAATATTGGAACACTGGTTAACAATTGCTTCAATTGCTGGAAGCTTCTCTCACAATCTTCTATCCACTGAAACGTCTTCTCCTTCCTTTGCAAGGAAGTGATAGGGTGAGCTATCCTCGAGAATCCTGCGATAAACCTTTTGTAATAACCATCTATATCCATAAAGGATCTAACTTCTATCATGTTCCATGGTGCTGGCCATTCTCTGATGGCCTCAATCTTCTCAGGATCTACAACTATCCCATCCTTCGAAATAATATGCCCCAAGTAATGGATCTTCTTTTGATAAAATGAGCACTTGCTCAATTTGGAATACAACTGGTGCCCTCCAAGAAATTGTAGCACCATCCTCAGATGTTGTTCATGCTCTTCCTCTAACTTAGAATATACCAAAATTTCATCCAGGAAGACTTTGACAAACTTGTATAGATAGTCCCTAAATACACCATTCATCAAGCACATAAAAACAACAGGTGCATTCGATAGCCCAAACGACACCACTGTGAACTTGTAATGACCATACCTTGTTCTAAAGGTGGTCTTTCTAATGTCTTCATACTTTATCCTTACCTGGTGATATCCTGACTTGAGATCTATCTTCGAAAATATCTTCGCATCCTTCAACTGATCGAAGAGGTCATCAATTCTCAGCAGAGGATACTTGTTCTTTACAATTACTTTGTTCAACTGTCTGAAATCGATACACAATATCAACGTCCCATCCTTATTCTTCACAAACAGGACCAGGGCACTCCAAGGTGACATGCATGGGAATATATACCCCTTCTTTAGAAGATATTGAAGATGAAATTGCAGCTCTTTCAACTTTGGCATACTCATTGTGTAAGGAGCTTTCGACACTGAAGTTTCTCCAGGTATCAAGTTTACAGAGAAGTAAATATATCTCTTCAGAGGTAGTCCAGGTACCTCCTAAAATACAAATTCAAACTCCTTTAGTAACACATGATCTCCAATCTTTGAGACCTCATCCTTAGATGCTTCCTCCACATGGGCTACAAGTAAATGACAGCCTTTCATGTAGCACTTCTTCAGCTGCATTGTTGAGATTTCTATGATAACAACAACTCTAGGAATTCCTTGGACTATTCTCTAATTCCCTTCCTTATCTAGGAAAGTGAATGCCTTGTTAAGATATTCAAAGATGGCATGGTGCTGGTCCAACCTGTCCATCCCAATTAGACAGTAATAAGAACCTAAAGGAAAAATGTTCAATTCAACCTTTGTGCTCAGTCCATTCATGTCCACTGGACATGACTTAACTAACTCAGTGACTTTTCTCTTGGTTCCTGTAGCCAACTGCACTAACCAAGACTTTTCATATTTTCTTTTCAACAATTACAAACTTTCCACCACTCTAGGATCTATATAACTATGGCTAGCTTCTGAATCAATTAAAATAGTAAATGGTTGGTTATTAATCATACCTTCTAATTCAGTCATGTGCGACTAATTTTCAGCTTGCTTGTTGTCCAGGGCTGCATAGATCCTTGGTACTCTACTTCCCATGTCCTCCACTATCTCTGCCTACTGCACATTGTGGACAACTCTCTCTTTGTCATTTATGTGGGGGAAATCTTTGTACCAATGATTTCCTTTACATCCCCAACATTCCATAGGTGGTTGTCTTGGCATTTGTCCACCCACTTCAACCTTCCTGGGCTCTCTAAAAGATGGTTGTCCTTGAGGATTGTTCCTAAAAAATGGTGGTTTGTTTCCCTTTTTCCTCTACTCCCTCTTAAACTTCTTCTTGTCTTCCCAAGATTTTTGGAAGGTAGGATTTTCTTTTTGTTGATCATATAATCATTTTTCTCTCCTTAAGGTTTCTTCCATAGTATTTGGGTCATCATACTGGATATTTTCACTAATGGAAGATGGCAGTCCACTCAGATACCTTTGAATTTTGACATTATCGTCCTTGATGAGGGGAACATACTTCAGAAATTCCAAAAATCTTTGTTCGTATTCATCAATGGTCATGCTACCCAGCTTGAGTTCAAATAACTCTTTCATCTTCCTGTCATAGTATCTCTTAGTTAATTACTTCTTTTCAAAATGTCTCTTGAACTCTCTCCAAGTAACATTCTTCTCTCTGACGTGTTTTACTTGCACAAGTTGCTCCCACCATACAGATGCCTTTCCTTTAAGTTGGTAAATGGAAATTCTTCCCTCTGCATGAGAAGAATAGTTTTGCAATTGGAAATATTTCCTCATGCCAAGCAACCAAGTCTTGACATCTTCATCTTTCTGGTGTTCTTTGTCAAAAGTTGGAGGTTTAAGCTTGTTCATTTCACCCTTCAGTTCATCCACTCCAAATATCCTATGCTTTATGGTAGGAGATGGGCTTGAACTACTGTGTGCCTCATTATTGGAATGTTTCAGGGAGTGATGATGATGCCTGCTAATTCTTCTTGATCTTCTTTTCCTCTCGGGATTCTTGCAACTCCCTGTTTTTCTTGAGTCACTCTCCTTATCCAACTTCCTTTCGATTCTTTCCAGACTCTACATCAAATTTAAGTTTAATTTTCCTTATTGATCCCTGGCTTTCATGAGCTTTCTGCTATCATCTCGGTGAGCCTGGGCATATTTCTACAATTGTTCAATGATTTTCATCATATGCTCTTCCTTATCTATCTCTTCTCCATGTCCATTGGAGTTTGATCCTTCAGCTCTGAAATGGACATCCATTCCTTTTGCTTCATCCTCGGAACTCGAAGCAGTTCGTGCCTCTTCCATTTCTTTTGCACTCAATGGCAATTATATTCGGTTCTGTCACTTGCTAAACTTTTGCATCACAATCTGCAGACAGCCGGAATTTTTCATGCCATTATTCCTTAACAAATCCCACATCATTCATAAACAAATTTTATTCAAGAAAACATTCAGTTTTCATGAATTTTCCAATCTTTGCTCAACTCTGTAGTAAAAT
>JASDQU010440050.1:15262-27872 GCA_032191745.1 Picea mariana | reverse complement strand
CAACCAAAGCATGGTAAAGGTGACCTTAACTTGAATAACAAAAGACAAAGAAAGGATATCCAACCTCAATACAACTAGTACAAGCTACAAGGAAAGAAGGGTAATAGGAAGTCAAAGAAGGACATTGGAAAGTGGTGTGATTTCTACAAAATCACTTGGCAAAACATTGATGAGCATTGCTCCAAGCAATCATTGTTCGTTGAGATAAAATATTAAGAATTATATTCTAGTTTGAAATATTAAGAATTTCACTATTAAGTAAGCATGAAATTTATTTTACACTCAATGATCCTTTACCTTACAGCCCAATATACAAACAATCTCCTTTGGAGAATGAATAAATCAAACACCACTTTAAGAGATAATTCAAAAGGTCCACATTTTACCAATATCCTCACCTTTTGGAAGCCCAATAATGTTAGTTTAGAAGAAGGATGGGAAATGGAGACTCTTAATAAATATAGATCCTTGAAAAAACTCATAGTCAATAACTAGTTTCCAATCTCTTATATTGATGATATCCTTGATCAAATAAAGGACACCAAAATTTTCAGTGATTGATATAAATGCATGCTATCACTAGGTTCAAATTGAGAAAATTGATTTATGGAAGACAACCTTCAATTCCAAAGAAGGCCTCTTCAAGTGGTTGGTCATGCCTTTCATCTTGATTAATTCCCCAAGAATGTTCATGAGGATGATGGATGATATATTTTGGCCATTAAAAAACTCCTTTGTGTTTTTATATTTAGATGATATACTTTTCTTCAACAAAACTTGGGTAGAGAATTTGTATCACATTCGATAGGTTTTAAGCACCCTGCAATAACACAATTTATACTTCAATATGGATAAATGCTCATTTAAATTGCAGATAATTTAGATTATGGGATATATAATGGATGAAAATGGTGTGAATGTGGATCCAACCAAGATCTAAGTCATTCATGAGAGTTTGACTCCAAAGACACTAACAAAGCTCTATAATTTCTTAGTCCTTGCCAACTTCTACTGTAGGTTAATTTTGGGTTTCTCTCATGTTTCTTGGCCCCTAAGACAAGTGACCAAGGGTGGATCTAAAGACAAGTTTGTTTAGTTCAAGACACATCAAAAGGAATTCAAGGATTTTAAATTCCACCTCTATTTGACACAAATACTCTTTCTGCTAAACCTACAATAGCCTTTTGTGATTTACACAAATGATTCTTATTATACTATTGGTGCATATATCACATAGTATGAACATATAGTGGCCCATCATAGTGAGACATTCTCTAACACAATCCATAGATGCCCCACCTATGACAAGTATATGTACTCCATTTTATGAGCATGTTTACAATAGAATAATTATATTATGGGAAAGGAAATGTGTAATATACTTCAATCACTAATTGTTAATTAGTCTCAATAATAATTGCAATGTCGTAGGGGGAAGAGTTACCTCTCTTCACCAATTGTTGTATACAAACATTATCATATTCCATGATAAGTAGGCTTGAATATATATATATATATATATATATATATATGTGTGTGTGTGTCTCCTCCAATTGGTATCAGAGCCAACTGGGCTTCACCTTCAACATTTTCTCTCCTCTCCCAACTTGTCCATATCATCCAATAAACCATGCAACTCATATCTCTCTATGTGCTTGAGGTGCATTTGGCATGGACAAGTATCACTCTGCATGCATAGAGGTATTTCTGGTGGTCCCCATATCACACAGACTAGTGCAAGAAGTTACCTGTGGGGATTTAGTTGTGTGGAGTACATGCTTGGACTTGTATATCCATCCCAACTATCTCTACTTGGTGAGTACCCATGCTGAGTGTTGAGTGCACGTAAGCGTGTGAGGTTGCATAATAGGTGGAGGATGTGAATAAATACACTAAGGGTAAACCTATGTGGAATGGACCCATCCTCATTGGTGTACATGTATTCATTCTCTTTGGAGAACGATGAAGAATTTGAAAACCTCAAGAAAGGCATCGGGTGCCATAGGAAACATGTATTTCAACACAAGTAATACATATCCCAATAAAGAGATTAGCGATGAGGTAAATGAATTCAAAACCTAAGTGGGAGATATCAATAGAAAACTCTAAGGTGTAGATATAAAATAATTTAAATCCTTGGTGGATGAGATCAATAGAAAACTTAGCGGCGGTATAGATAAAATTTACAAAAAAACTATCAGATGGATGATTTCTCTAGAAGACTCAATTTGGTGGACCATAGATTAAAGGCATGGGGAGAAAACTACAATGATATCAAGTCCCATGTGGTAGCATAGGGAAGTGGAAATAAGGAATCTAATAGCCCAAATTCCCATCCCCACCACCCCCTTACCCGCCACCCAAACATTCGCTCAATTTTGGGTCTCTTAACGGGTTCACGCACAAACACAAAATCAATATACCAAGATTTGATGGAGAAGATGGTAGAGAGAGAACAAGATGGATAAATATACTTTATAATTACTTTGAGTTGCACCAAATGCACGAAGATGAAGAGAAAATAAATTTCGTGTCATGACACCTAGAAAGGTCAGCATGCAATTGGTTTTTGTGGTGGCACTCTAAAACCCAATTAAGAGATTGGGAGATATTCATGAAACATTTTTTCAAGAGATTTAAAAATATCAAAGAAAAATATGTCTTTGCTAAAATCACTCAATTACAACAATCAGACACTATGGATGAATTTTTAATTAGTTACATGTGCTAGCTAATCGTGTGTCGTATTTATCAGATGATTATCTCCTCTATATTGCCATATCAGAATTAAAGGAAGACATTGGGAATGAACTCAAACCAATAGATATCAAGGACATAGAGAAAGCATGTCTATAGGCTAAGGTCATTGAAGAAAAAATATTCTCCTCCCAGTGATCCTTGATGAACCATTATGAAAAAATTTACTCAAGAAGGTTTACCCCCCACAAAAGGATTTCACCTTACAACACAAAAAATGATAAAAGTCGATGTTTTAAATGTCATGCACCTAATTGAAAACCAGGCCACAAATGTCAGGAAATGAAATTCTATCTATGTGAGGTACAAAGTGATATTGAGATGGATGAAGGTGACTAATCCACATTTGAAACATAATCAAAATATTTGAATGATGATTCCAATAGATGTGGGAAATATAACCATCCAAATACCCCTCCAACACTCTCAACTTCCGCAATGACGAGTATTTATCAACCCCAAACTCTCAAGGTTTTTGGTTATATAAAAAAAACAAGAGTAACGATACTCATAGATAGTAGAAAATAACATAATTGCATCGATACTAGAGTAGAAAAACAATTGAATATGTTCATATACCCTACCTTTGAATTTCAAGTCAGCATACCAGGGAACCAAACCACTCCATGTGATGGGAAGTTTCAAAAAGTACAATTCTCTATTGATGATAATAAACTAAAATCTCCTATGTATTCCATGACTATTAGAGGAGTTTGCTAGTGGGAAAAGCCCCCCTATGGCTACACCAGGGTTTACAATGTAGGCAGATCACAACCATATAAAAGTATCCTACTTTTATAACTACCCCAAACATACCCCAGACTTATGCAATAAAAGTAAAATAAGAAGGATCCGGTAACTGTACCTTTACTCTGTGTCCGGTGTAGATCCTCTCGTGCTTGAGGGCTCCGCTCACTGCAAATCTCCTCCCAAGGTTGGACTGCATTCAAAGACAGATAAACAAGGAACTACAAGCATACATTTCATACATAAATACAGGTTAGATGTTAGAATAAAAACATAAAACAATTGAAAACATTCGACACATCATGTTCTGGGACAACAAAAGTACTTCTTTTATTGATAATACAATGATTACTTACAACCAGTGTCGGCTACTGCTCCACGAACCTAGTTTGGGCTCCTCTTCACCAAGATCCAAGTGCATCTCCGCGTATATTTCTCCTCTCAACCTTCTTCTTGGGAAATGAAATGGGCTTATGATGGAGGAAAAAGGGCAAAATGGGGAATTCTGATGCAATTCTCACAACAAGGCTACAAATGCTTGGGGCAAGGAGGGGATGTGAAACGGGAAAAGTTTCATTATTCTTATGCTTATCTTAGCACCTCCTTTTTTTATGATAAAAGGATGGTTATTCAGTTCGGAGACATGTTATATGCGGTGGATTAGTTGGGAAACTACCCAATATCCTGTAATCTCAACGAATTCCTTGCAAATTTTTAATTTTTGCAACTTTTGCAAGTATACGCAGGCTATAATGGTGTAGCTATCATATGTATGTGATCTATAATGGTGCAACAGTTATCTATACATAGGAAGTAATGGTGCAAGGCACGTACATCTTCAAAAAATGAGTTTTTAAGAAGAGCAACTCAGTGATGGCTTGGAAAAAATAGCAAGAGGGCCAAGTGCCAGGTATGCATGTTTGGAGAAATTTAGGGTTATAACAGATGCCCCCTAATGTGTGAGGTTAGAATAACATATGATGGCTAAAATACATTACAAAATTGTCACCAATGTACAAAGCGAGTGAGCCTAGGACTAGAGTTTGGGAGGTGCCATCTGCAAAAATAAAAATTGTCTCTTCGAAGCAGGCATACCCATGCTCGGGATGAAATAAATCATGGCTGAAAATCAAATACACTACAGATCCATGTCATATAACTATATAAGTTTATCTATGAGAAATACACAGTGGATCTACATCTCGAAATCAAATATATACATGTATAGTATCCATCTTCAAGAAGCCAACGCCACATGATGGCTAGAGATGATGCCTTCAGAGCTCGATTTTTTTTTTCAAGATCTTCAAAACTCGAGTAGGAGTGTAATGTGAGTGTACACATTCACTACCCAAAGGTCTTCGACGGCTCGTCGGGAACATACAAGAGGAACTCAATGATCAGGCAAAGAAATTCATTGATTTCAAACAAGGACTTGATTGGACTTTTGGGATGGTCGGACATGAGGTCAAGAGACAAACTGCATAAAGGCCAACTCAGGCTGGGTAAAAATTCACTTGGACAATAGCACGAAATATGATCAGACTCAGGCAACATGACATTGACATAAGTTCATGATGCAGGAGGCAACATGACATTGACATAAGTTTGGAAGAATAACCAAACGGAGGAGGAAACAACTATATGTAGAGAGAAAAACTTCCTAAGGTCACATTAGATCCCAAAKATTGACAAACAAATGAAAGGATGTGCTTTGTCCAAGGGAGACTCATTGTGTTTCCAAAAAAGAATATATATTTCCCGTCCTCTTTTTGGGGTATTTTTTGATTTTTTTGTCTTTTTCAATATTTTTAAAGAGCTTGAAAAATAATAATAAAATGTTACGTTACAAATGAGGAACGAGCATTGCAAGCATACTAGTTCCAAGCGCAAGGAATACACCAATTCTCAGAGTAAGGAGACATGTGTAGGAAAAGGACACTCAGGGAAAATTCTTCCATGGGTCAAGGTGTCAGGTCGAAGAGGCAAACTGCTACAAGGCTTGTGTATAAGGCATGCTTCAAAGGTTCAGTTGAGAGAAACATGGATTCGACATTAGGCCAAAGAGGTAGAGATGCAAATGCAATTAGTAGGACACAATGAAACCCCCTTCAATGTATTTTTCATGAGCCCAGAGAAGGTATGCTCGGTGTTTTTTTCATGTTTAGAGTCTGAAAAAATGTAAAAGAAGACTCCACTAGGGTACCTTTTTCAAAAATAGTCTAGTCGGTCCGAAAAAGGGATAAACTAGCACCGAAAAGATGTCTATTCAAAACCATTTTAATGAGTGTGACATAGATAACATCACTCGACAATCTTTTCAATTTTAAGGATTTTGAAAAGAGATTAACTATGGAATCTCAACCTTTTTCTAGATTTAATCTCCTTAGCCTGAAAAAGTATAAAATTTACCAAGGAGAACTCTCCCGGTGAGATGAATCTCCTGAGGTGTACCTTTTTCCTCGTTAATCTGCAGGTCAGAAAAAGGGGTAAACTCATGCCAG
This sequence comes from Picea mariana, assembly GCA_032191745.1. Taxonomy (NCBI): domain Eukaryota; kingdom Viridiplantae; phylum Streptophyta; class Pinopsida; order Pinales; family Pinaceae; genus Picea; species Picea mariana. The sequence goes on along the minus strand of JASDQU010440050.1, from coordinate 21,864 downwards.
TAGGTGTTCTTCTGTACGAATTTAACGAGTGTGAAGGAACAAGATCACTCGATGATATTTTCAATTTTAAGGAGTCTGAAAAGAGCTTAACTATGGACTCCGTAGGGGATGTTCTTCTCGACCAATTTAATGAGTGTGAAGGAACAAGGTCACTCATTGATCTTTTCAATTTTAGGGAGTCTGAAAGGAGCTTAACTATGGACTCCATGGGGGTTTCTTTTTCGTAAGTTTAGTCCCTTAGGCCCGAAAAAGGGTTAAACTTATACCCAAGAATACTCTTCTAGCGAACCAAAATTTCTAGAGTATACCTTTTTTCGTAAAATTGACCATCCATAACGAAAAATGGGTAAACTACCATTGGACATATGTGCCTTCAAGTTTTAGTTTGGAGGGTGTGAAGGAAAACAAGATCGCTCGACAATATTTTCATGTTTAGAGAGTCTGAAAACGACTTAAAGAAGACTCCAAGAGGTTACTTTTCTCAGTTAATCCTGACAAGATTGAAAATCATAAATATAGTCTCGTTGGATGTTTCTTTCGGATTTCAAAGCAAGATTGAAAGTAAAAAAAGTATGCTCATTTTTGGGAGTCTCAAGGGTGAGGCCAAGAGTGATGACACATCATACGTATGAGGCTCAATATTGTAATCATGGCAGGAATAACAAGGACTCCCAAGCCTAAAGTCATTAAAGACAACATGGACGCCAAAATGCAACAAGGATATACCTAGGTAATCCATGTAAAGGTAGGCTCTACCACTAAATTACAACACTTCTAAAGCAGCAATGACGGTTCCGTGTTGTAGTTTGGTGGGATCGATCCTATGGAAAAGAGGAAAAGACAATGAGATGCAGAAAGTAGAGGTGGAATCCTAACTTATATGCAAAAAGTTGGAAAAATGACTTTTACCAAAGGACCTTTAAAAATGACCCATCTCCCAAAACATTTTCCAAACCAAAAGTGAAGTGTGTTGTTCCATCCAATAAGAAATTCAATAACCACACTAAATGATTTTCAAGCTAGAAAAAATGACAAAAGGGTTCAAAAAGTGGCAAAAAGGGCCAAAAAAGTCTATAAATAGAAGTTGACAGCTCATTTTCACCATTGCAAATTGAGAATTAACCAAAAAGTGAAAAAGACCCCTTTGCTGAAAGATTTGATTCCGGGAGCTTCAGAGGACAAAACAAATTTTCGCTCGGACCAAGTAAGTATAAACTCATCCCTCTTTCATTTCCATACTTCAATTATGCATTTCTTTTAGTTTTTTTGGGGGCACACCTTCCTAAAAAAGGGCGGCCCTACATGTACGCGGGCTGTCTAAAAACAACCCGCGTATGCCTGTGGGAAGAAAACAATTTTCCCATGTACATACGCGACTGTGTCCAAGACAACCCACGTACACCCTCAAAAGCATAGAAAAAATGAAATGTGCAAGATTTAACTCCTCCTTGAACTTTTCATGTAACATGATGCATTTCCACTGGAGAGAGAGGGAGCATGAGGAGGTTGATATCTTGGTCGATGAGGACCCTATTTCTATCGCCACATTGAAACAATATAGGTTATGGAAGTTTTACCGATGTCTGCTCATGAGGGAACAACCCAGGCTGTTGAATGCCTTAGTGGATTATTGGCACCTTGACGCAGAGGAGTTTATGCTTGAGGGGTAGTCATTGACTCCAAGGACCGAGGACATTTACTTCTTGACTTGCCTCTCGAGGAGAGGGGAACCAGTCAACTTGCGTACACTTCCCCCTAGGCCCTACAACATCGCCAAACTCATCGGAATGCATTGTGAGGCCGACACTGAGAAAGTAGGTTCTCAGGTTCCCATCCACAAGATAACCAACCTATCACTGAAGGTGATAGTTTTTTTTGTTGGTCCAATCACTGGATCCACGACCTTACACCACGCCTCCCGGGCGCACATGTATTTTACAATGCAGTATCTAAATGCACAAGTATTTGACTGGAGCATGACCATGCTTAACTGCATCAAGAGGCATCTCACAGAGTGTCGAGTGTGGAGTAACAAGAACTTTGTGTTTGGTACCATTCTATGCTCATTCTTCTTTGAGAGGGTTCCTAGCCCTAGTCCGTGAGAGATGGTGCAGGGGCATGTGGCCTCCTTCCCAGCAGTGTGTAGATGGGCAACATTGCTTCCACAATAGGGGAGAGGAAGGACCATAGAGGCATTCAATGATGCATTTTTTGACTGGTGGGCATGACATTTTCTGGCAATAGAAGACTACCCCTATGCCAGAATCAAATTTTCCAGGGATTCAGACATGCCCGTATATCCTGGAGAGGAGCGAGGAGAGATAGGTACGTTTTTTTTTAAAGTTTTTTAATTTTTAATTTATATATATATATATATATATATATATATATATATCATTTTTGATGTGTACTAGAGTATCTGACAACTATGTATCTGTTATGTACAAATGTGGGACTGGTGCATCCGGAAGACTTTTCGAGGACTAGGCGACATCCTCGACCATAGGTAGTACCAGCAACAATTGTTAGACCAGCAACAATAGTAGGGGGACCTCCAGTCGGAGAGGCTAAGAGAGTCTTGAGACGGGTGGAGAAGAACCTCACCGCACTCACTCGCGCAGTTCCCATGGCCAAGATCGAGGATCTCCCACCATCGGTGCAACCTCACGTAGTTGGGGTGCCACGAACCTGGGTCCAAGTCTTCCATCATTTGGAAAACATCGTCGTTCACTATGGCAGGGCCAACAGGCCCCGTGCTTAGATAGGATGGACCTCTTATGTGTCGAGGGAAATCTTTGTATATTTTTGAGGGCACAAGCCCTGTGATGTATATTGGATATATATTTTTGAGGCGTTTTCACCCACCGATGTACTTTGACATATTTTGATATATAGATATGTATTTACATCTTTATGTTTTATGGATCACATTTTTAGAAATGTATGTACATGTGTATGAGTGTGCTTCTTTTTATGTGTGCAATATGCCAATATAATACTTGATTAGCTAGAGTATATGTCATTTGATTTAATMTCCTAGGAACATGGATATAMATAATGTAATAAAAGCAACGTTCTAAGAGACATGCCCTAAGGAATCGTCAGTGTAAAGTAGGATCATAAATGAGGTAAGCCCCATTTAACTGGGACACAACCAACTAAGCATCTAAGTAGACCCAGAGGTGAGAGATACCATGTGACAAAGGGTCACAAAGCAACTCTATCACTACACTATAATCGGCGACATTATTTGTGGCGTCACCTAGACAGATACCTCAAGAAGATAGAAATTGGGCTTGAGGCGTGAAAATCACCCAAGTTGCGGAAGCAAGCCTCCGAGTGTGTCGGATAGCGCCATCCATGAACCCAAAGAACACCTCTGATTCACTTGACATCTACCATAGTGAACAATATGACATCAATAATGACAGTTCCATAAAACAAAAAGACAAAAATCTAACTGTATAAGAACTATACATATGTACAAGAAGTCACCAAGGCAACCAAACTACGAGTAATACTTCTTGAGGTAGATATCATTTGTAGGCTCTGCCAAAGCATTTCCCTCAAAGTCAACCAGATGATAAGTGCCCTTGTTTAATACCTCTTTCACAATGAAAGGTCTGAACCACATGGGTTTGAACTTGGGTGCCCCTAGAGTAAATTCTAACCTTGTACAATATCTACTGCAAACTGATATTCATAAAAGAATAGAAAAGATACAATGGCAAATACAAACATTACACAGAGATTTTTCACCTGGAAACCCAAACCGGGAAAACCATCATATATTATATTCATACATTGTTTTACATTGTTTACAATACAATATACATATAGGAGCCAGCGGCATCCAAAACCCTAACCCAATGACCTAGATTAGTCCAAAATTCTAATTCCTTAACCGGAAATAGAAAACCATCGGCAAAAAACCATGTGCCGAAAAACCACCTAATATCATGTGGTCCTGGAAATATGTCGTCCCAGAAATATGTCGGCCCGAAAAAAAAATTTCGGGGGCGCTGCCCCTGAACCCCCGCGCGGGGGGCTTCGCCCCCCTGCACCCCCTCTAACCCCCCTGCGTGCCCAGTGTAGGTGCTCAAACACTACTACTCGTGCAAAGAATATAACACATACCCAACACCTAGGGGATCCTTATGTTGGTTGTAGACGAAGACAAGGTCGCCTTTAGAGAAAATATGAGGACGAATGGACCGATCATACTGAAACTTGAATCGTTTCTTGTGAGCCTCATTGGCCAAGGATGCATCATAGTGTTTCTCATCGATATGCTCAAGATATAATAAGCGTTCCTCAAGAGGTGAAGTGTCTGGAAATAAATCTACTTCCAACTTTAGAGATGGGATCTGCCACTCTATTGGAAAGATTTATTCCATCTCGTAAGTGAGTTGAAAAGGTGTGAAACTGGTGGCAGCATTTGCAAACATTCGGTAGGCCCATAATGCCGAGTACAACATAAAATTCCAATTTTACTTGGAAGAATTGATCGTTTGCTACAAAATAGTCTTGAGGGACTTATTCACAGCCTCCACCTGACCATTCGCTTGTGGGTAGTAGGGTGATGAATTCTCTTTCTCAACCCAAGGTTTATTGTTAACACATACATCATTTTGTTCTGAAAGTGACTTCCATGGTCAGTGACAATCTCCTTCGGGATGCCGAACCTTGCTATTATCTGGTTAAAAATAAAGAGATTTGTTGTCTCGCCATCATTATTAAATGTTGGCATAGCCTCGACCCACTTTTTGAATTAGTCTATCGCTACAATGATATAATGATTCCCCTTGGCTAAAGTCGGGTGGCATGTAGTAAAATCAATCCCCCACTTGGTGAAGGGACCAACATTAATGATGGGAAACATGGGAGTGGGGTGTGCCCTCATCTTCCGAGAGAAGATCTAACACGGGTGGCACTTCTTGACCGATTCAACACAATCTTTGATTAACGTCATCCAAAAGTAACCAGCTCGTAGAATCTTTTGGGTTGTTTCCAACCCAGAGAAATGACCACCACATGCTCTAGTGTTGCAGTCCTTAGGAATGAGTTCCGCTTCTTCGTGAATGAGGCACCAGGGAAGGATGCAATCTACACCTTGATGATACAAAGTGTCATCGAGTATGAGATAGTTTCGTTCTTGATGGCATATATGTCGATGCTCATCGAGAGAAGCAGAGGCAGGGAACTTCAAAGTCTGGAGATAGACTAGTATATCTCCATACCACGGGTTAGAAGATGAAATCAGAAAGATATCTCCTTTAATGGGAAATTCTTCCGGTGTAACATCACCTGATTCGATCGAAAGTTTCGAGATAAGTTCCGCAAAGACAAGTGAATTTTTGTATTTCGCAAAAACAAAATCCAAGTCAAACTCCTGGAGGTAAAAATCCATCTACTGATCTTTCCGCCAATGACACATCATGTCAACACATATTAAAACAAATTCACAATGGCAATGGCAGTGGTTTTATGAAGAAGAATATAATGATGGAACCACTAGATAGCATGCATTGCTACCAACACAAGCTTCTCAACATGGGAGTAGTTGAGTTCTGGTCCAAACAGGCCTCGACTCAGGTAATAAATGACATTCTCTTTCAGAAGATAATCCTCTTGAACCAAGACCATACCGATGGTTGACTCTGCAGCGGCCAAGTACAATAACAAATATTTATTATAATTGGGAGGTCAGAGCAGAGGGGCAGACGTAAGGGAGCTTTTCAATTCTTCGAAAGAGCATTGAGTGGCTTCATCCCAATAGAAAGGGACTCCCTTTTTCAGTAAACACATGAACCCTTTAGTTATCTCGACATAGTTTGCAATAAAACACTGAAGAAAGTTTGCTTTTCCCTATAATCTTTGAAGCTGAGGGACTGTGCACGGGGGAGGCAACTGATATATCACCTCAACCTTTAGAGGATTGACCATGATCCTTGTTGTTGAAACTATGAAACCTAAAAGACGACCTGACGTCATGCAAAAACTGCACTTGTTAGGATTCAAGCAAATCCAATAGTAGCAACATCGCTCAAAGATTAGTCAGAGGTGCATGGGATGATCAACTCTCTTATGAGATCGTGATGCTAAATCATCGAGATAAGACTTGAATGTATGTACAAGGTCATGGAAAGAAAAATACATGGCCCGCTGAAAAATTCACTCTAGTATTCTTCAGGCCAAAAGCCATCTTACGATAAGAAAATGTGACCCATGGACAAATAAAATATGTTTTTTGTTGGTCTTCGGGTTTGATCTGTATCTTCTTGTATCCTGAAAAACCATCCATGAAAGAAAATACCTCATAGCCTACACATTCATCGACAATCTGGTCAATGAATGGGGTGGAGAAATTATCCTTTGGACAAGCCTTTTTCAAATCACGTAATTCCATACATATGTGAATTGTACCCTCCTTTTTGTTAATCAAGACGGGATTTGATACCCATCGAGTCAATTGAATGGGGTAGATGAAACCGACTTTGAGAAGTTTCTCTACTTCAGCCTTAATATTTTCCGCTTTCCGAGGATTCATCAGACGAAGCTTTTGTTGGAACGAATTGACATTAGAATAAATCCTTATCTCA
>JASDQU010440049.1:23277-70103 GCA_032191745.1 Picea mariana | reverse complement strand
CTTTTCCTTTAAATTCATCAAGAAAGGAAATTTTTTGTTGGCACTCAGGTCTTCATACTTTTTGCATGTTTTGATAGTTAATGATTTCAGTTAAAGTTAGCATTTTTCAAAAGAAAATAAGTTCAGTGTGTCAAGTTCTTTATCTATGTTATGCATGATTGTTTAGAATGAATCCTATGGCTGAAGTGCAAAGTAGTTTAAGTATATTGCATACATTCAAACATATATTTCTTCTTTCTTCAAAAATACAAAAGAATTTTTATTTTTTTTCTAAAGCATTGTTATCCCTTCCTACTTTTAGTGAAGAAATCACATTCATTTTTTCTTTATGTTCTTAAGACGTTTTCTCTAATTTCTTAAAAACATCATATGATTTTCATCTATACATTGAGTAACGAAAATCCCCATAAAATGAATTCTATATAATTAGAGATTTTCATTTTGTAGGATGAACATACTAGTTATAGGCTAGGGCCTTCGTCTAGTTTGGAGTGTTAATTTCTGCAATGCCATAAAACAAGCATAGGATTCTGATCTAGGGAGAGCTTAAATCCCATTGTCATATCTGTATATCCGAGAGACTCCTATAACACAGGATATAAACATGAGGTCACATAAAGTATATTTGAGGAGAGACCCCTACGAAGCTTAACTAAGTGTAGTGGGGATATTATGTATTGGGTTTTTTTTTAGTTCCCATACCTCCATGAGAGGTGGTGCTTTCGAGGCTCAGGGATAAAATAATGTGCCCATAAATTCAATATTGACTATTGAGTGTATCCCATGGAAACTGACTAGAAGTTCGTGACCTTAGTAGTCATTTCTATGGATCTCAGAGGTGACTATGGGGGGTTTTCTTGGTTTCTGGGGCAGATTTTGAATCACAACTTTTAGTAATATTGGAGGGTACCCAGCGAAGCATGGGTAATTGCACCAGATAAGGTTGGTTAGTGGAAGTTGAGATAATTTCTTCTCATTTCTTTATTTGTTGGTCCATGTGACTTGATCAACACGTGCCTCTATCAGAAAGTCCTTTACCCTACCTTGTGACTATTACAATCTTAGGACCTAATTCACCTAAATCGAGATATTAGAAAGGTAATTTATGTATGTTGTTTCCATTTATGATATTTTCTCGTGGTGTGATAAATGATCATAGATTTGATATGGTAGGCGTATACATGGTCGTCGAAGAGTTGACAACTCAAAGTGACCAACCAACCGCCTCGTAGATCAAGGAGAATTCAAGGTCTTCCCCAAGAATGGGAGGTTAGAAACAATTATCACTTGCATCCACTAAGGAATCATATTGATGAATACACTTCTTTTGTACCGACCGATCTAGTCGATATCACAACTATGGAGCCCTCATAGATTAACACTTCAAAATTGGAGGTTGTAACTATTGAAGATCTTAGAGTTGAAGAATACACTCTAGTTTATAACCCTATGTTAACTAGAACTTTCTCATCATTGGTGGTGCAAGTTTCCCCTCCTAGAAAGAAATTTACTAATAATATCCATCTTCAGTCTGCCACTATCAATGACATTTCTCAAGTGTCTAGGTCAGGAGTTCCTACAACTCCCACTTCGACAATAGTCATATACATGATCTTTTTGCATGGTGTATCTAACATAATGACTAGTGTGGTTAATTCCACCATAGTTTCTCCGATCAATAGCACTTCTCCATTGATCATTGGTTTCATTCCTTCCATGATTGCATCCATGCCATTTTCATCGACAATAAACACTTTTTCTTGTGATATCTCATCAATGGTCATGCTCAACGTGTTGACTAGTTCCCAATCAATGTCCCAAGTCTCTAACATTGGTGGATGGAGTTCTTAAATTTCCTACCATTCGATCACTTAGGGTGGAGGTTACATTCCTCCATCATTTCCATCCATTGGGAGTGGGCATTTCCTGTCTTTTGGTCCTAACCTGTTTGGAGGCTATGACTCTTCTACATGTGTCACTAGCATTCCATCCACTTCCACTCCATTCACATTGTACAATGGATTTGGGAGAAATTATTTCATCGTGTCTGTAGTGTCGACAGGGGGAAACCTCTTCCAAGCTCAGTGGAATCCCATGCAAGGGTGTTTCCCTTCATAAGGGATGTTGTCAGGGGGAATCCCCTTTCTTAGTTAGTATAACCCCATGCAAGGGCTAGTTCCTTCACAAGGGGGTTCAGAAGGAGGAAACCTTGTTGTTCCATCCAAGAATCAGAGGGGTGGAGGTTATCCTCCATTCAAGTAGATCCGATAAGGTTTTAACCAAAGTTTTGGTCCATTGAAAAACTCTTACTCGAAACTTGGTGCTATTTATAATCTAGGACCTTCTTTTAAATATGATAATTAGTCAATGACACAACCCAAGATACCTTTTTCTGAGAACTCTCCATTTTCCATATTTGTCTAAGTTGATGAATATCTCGATTCATCGCGACTCAAGCTAACCTACTTTCCCCACAAAAATACCATTGGACATCCCAAAGTTCAAAGGGAAAAGTGGTAAGGATCCAAAAGACCACTTAACAAAGTTTCACGTATAGTGCTCATCTAATTCGTTAAATGATGACTCAATTTAGTCAAAATTATTTGAGTGTAACCTAACTAGGGTTTCTATGAAATGGTATATAGAAATGGAGAGGTCCAAGTAAGCAATTTTTGGTGACATTTCCATTGTTTTTCTCAACCATTTCCAACTCCATGTTTGGTATGACGCTAGAACACAAATTTTGGATAATTTTGTGCAATACAAGGCTATGCACATTTACGATCACATTTGGGAATGGAGGAGATGGAAAATTTTGATTAAAGCATTGGTTCCACAATATTTCCTCCTCGAATGGTTCCTAAATTCATTTCTTCATTATATTTCTAAGTATGTAGAAAATTCAAGCATATTCTCGAAAGAATAGGTCATCTTTAGAGCACAACAATTGGAGTTTATTTACTCTGAGTCTGGAATTCTCTACGAGATTATTCATAACTCACCTCGATCAACCCTAGAATTATCAAACCAAATTTGGGACCACATGTCAATGGAATTGTCATTTTCTCTCAAGGAAAATCTGTAGCTATGGTCTCTAACCATATACAAAAATTTTCACCTCAACAAACTGTGGTTGGTCTGGCCTAGCTCGACCACCCCTACAACCTAGTCCTTGTATGTACACACTATGAAATAGAAGACTTTGAAGGGTCCTCAACATCCCATAGACAAAAATAATTAAAAAGGAAAGAAGGGTAGTTGGGGAAACAACAAAAATACTAACAAGAATGTTGAAGGGGAAAAGGATGAAAAGAGAAAGGTGAAGTTCCCATGCAATATTTGTGAGGATGATCACCTTACGCACCAATTCCTGAAGATGGAAGAATCCCAACACATGTTAAATTTGCAACAATAAAAACAACCTATTGTATTGAAAATCTATTTTCGTAAGGACAAAATATGCAGGTTGGCTCTTCCACTTCCAATCCATAAGGGGGCACTTTTGGTGCACCTTTTCCAGACAGATATTTCTCATTTGTTAACATAGTCAATTCTTCAAAGTTAAAAGAAGATGAGGTATATTTTTCGACCATGTCTCACAATTATAGTAATCTTGATTCGATAACAAAATGTAAAGAGACTTTTGATCCTCAAGGACCTCATCACATAGAGAAACCTAAGAAGGAAATGATGATGTGCATATCGAAAGGTGTGTAAATAGAGCATCGTACAACCGTAATTCCATAGCTTCACCCAACTACACTATTTTTGAGGATTTATCTCAGCTATCATGTGCGATGTCTTCTCTTGAGGTGCATCAAAGTTTCCTCATGAAACGCACTGCATTGTTATCCATGATCAAATCGACATATTCTTCCATCCCACTCACTATGAAGTTTGACAATATTGATGTGAAGCATCGTCTTTCTCATCATGTATCCTTCCATATTAACATTTTTTTATGCAAAGAACATTATCAAGAGGACCTTCATTGATGAGGGAGATTCCACTTATTTCATGTCTTTGTCGTGTTGGAAAGATATCGACTCTCCATATATTGCACCTTCTCTCACTTTGTTAACCATGTTTGACAATTTAGCTTTAGGCCGCATGGGCCTATTTCCTCTTTTTTGGTCCAGTTAGGAGGCAAGTTCGTTTCTGTAGAAGTAAAATTTTTTGATGTACCCCTAAAATATAACTTGTTATTGGGAAGGAGTTGGACTTACACGATGACAGTTTTCATCTCATCAATATTTCAAATTTTATGCTTTCCCTATGAGGGAAGGATTGTGACTATTGATCAGATGGATTTTAACCATTCTATCTCCATAGAAAATCAGTTCTGCATGTTTCTGTGGATTGAGAACTCTTAGTCTGAAACTAAGAGCATCAATGTTGGAATGTTACCTTCACTCATGGGAAATTTTAATATCCCAACACCAATAGCTTATATTTGTTCCACCCTTGTCTTCTTTCAAGAGTTGAGTCCTCTAGATCCGCTAATGAGAGTCACATTATTTAGAACTTCATATCTACAAGATCCATGGGTGTTACCCTTGTTGTGTGAATCAGTTGATGGTTTCACACATGTCGAGATGCCTATGCCACTTTATACAACTGAGATCGCTTACCAGACTATTCAACACAACACTGCAGACCCTGATCAAAATCTTGCACCAAAAACACCAAAAAAGGAGAATGATTTCTGAAAGTGTCAATAGCTATACAGAGAGAGATCGTGTATTGATTATTGTAGACATATAAATTGTGATGTATGAACTTATTTGGTTATGTGGAGGGCGTTCCCCTATTATTTAAGGAGTTATTGTGTAACTTATATATCTTGGAGTTGTGCTCCACATTCACATTCTGTATATGGTGTGTACTTCTATTATATTATGGTAATTTAAGCATTTGGATCATTACATTTGGTATAAGAGCATCGATCCTAGGGTTGTACTTCCTCAATCAAGTCATCTTGGAATTTTTTCTATAACATTTTTTTCGGGGCCACTTAAGAAAGTGAAACTTAAAGGTTATTTGGAAGAATTATCAAGGTACTTGTGTTAATAATCTATTCTTCTGGTTTGTTTTACTTTTGGAGATACACTTTGTGGAAGATAGGGTTTTTTATTAGTCTTGTAACTAGTGTCAAACATGTGTTTCGAGTAAAAAAGTAATAAATTCTTCATAGAATATAAAAATTTCATTAGACAAATTGCATTGGAAAGAGTGAAGTCCATAGTATTTTACATATGTTTTTTAGAATCAGATATCGCATATTTTCTACGTGGAATTATGCACATGTTCACTCTCTTGGAAAGGCCAAAAATCAGCAAGGTTTGGAAAAATTACAATAACTTTCATTTGACACACCCAATTTTGGTTAGACCTACGACATTGAAAATAAGACATTTATTAATACTACAGGTTGAAACAATACTCATAGAGGCCAAAATCTAAAAGAAAACATTAAAAGGAAGGTTGGTCAATAGAATAGGCTCTAAATCAGGGTTTCAATGGTATTTTTACTTAAAAATATCATAACTTTTGATTGGGATGTCTGACTGAGATAAGTAAAAAGCCACTAGAAAGAAGAAACATAGAATATTATATTGGCACAAGTATTAACCATTTGATATCATTATCCTTATATAATGAGGTTGTGAGTTAAGGGTTGGGGTTAGAACACAATTAATAATCAATGGAAATACCTAAACTTACAGGAGATGAAGATAAATATGAAGTCAATCCCATGGAAAGGTTGTGGATAGTAAAAAAACATTTGTTATAAAACAAATTGATACACCATTTTCATTCTAAGATGGCTTAGTCCTTGTCTCTGACTTGCAAGTTTAAATACCAAAATTCCTCATCAAAGCCACTTAAAAAACAATGTTTTTCATTATATTCATGGGTCACCTTTTGAAACACATGAACATCCACACCTTGTCAGTGTACTACCCACGAATTCCCTCAAACAATACCAAAAATAAAATAATTCCACATTTTAAGGCGGGGATTTCGATTGGGCTCATTTCCCAACCTCCCTGAGCATGTACCAAATGTAATTCAACCTCCTTAACTTCTTGAGGATGGTATAAAGGAACCTTTGGGGGCATGGATATGGAGGAAAACCTAGGTGAAAATTTATGTTGAAGAAATTACAAGTCTCCCTATTCCTTTTCATCCTTTGAGTAGCATCCCCTTGACCCGAAAGCCTTGTTCCAACATTCCTTCCTTTTCATTATATGACCATAAGGTGTTTTCCTATCCTTATTGGGTCATTAAAGCAAAGTAAATATTGTTGAGTGATGCTTCAAGAAAATTTTGGAGGAACATAAGAGGATGTCTTCAAGGCAATGTTGGAGGTTGGAGTCAGGTTGTAACCACTTCTTTCACTATTGCTAATAAATCATTCTCTTTTCACCATACATGTGTACTATTGATTCAATTTGTTTATGTATGTCCAATTACTCTTCATATTTGAATCTATTTATCAATTACTTGTATGATTTTATTCTATAACTACCTTGTTGAGACACTTTGTTGATATTCTTTGGTAGGTTAAATCAAGCAACAATTAGGAGTAGTACCAGGGTTGAGAGTAGACAACGACACCAAAAGAAAGGATACAAGGTGTGAAAAAAACTTCGCTCTCTGATAAAGTAGATATTTCATTAAAATTCTTGTGTGTGGGTTAGGAATTTGTCTTTTACTTGGTCATTCTATGTTGTGACATGACCCAATTTCATGGGTGTGAAATCCCAAATAGAATTGGAGACCATACTAGGGAATCTCCTAATTTGGGTCAATCTTAGGGTGTCTTTGGTCGTCTTAGGTGTTTGCAATTTTTCATATTTCTGGGATTTATTTTAGATCTTTCCTCATCTAGAAACATTTCCAAAAGTTTTTGCAAGCCCTTCTTCTAGGTTGACTTTTATTTTTCAAGTCTAACTGGTTTACCTATGGTTTGTTCTTTTGTGGGTCGTGGATATCCACGACCTGCACTTGTGTGACCTGCGAATGTTAGCGAGTTGTAGTTTACATAATCATGGATCTATGTAGTTGTCTTGAATTTTTAAGTCTTTTTTCTTAGAATTGGTTTGTCTAAGTTTGATCTTCAGTGTTCATTGAGCCTCCTGAGTTGGTTTGTTCTCTGGACTATTCATTAAAGTCTATGAAAACCCTCACTTTATTTAAAACATTATCGCTTACTTGTAAGCTAGTATTTGATTTTTAGGGTTGTTAAGGTTAGTTGAAGGGAAAATTGTATATCTGGGTTGATTTCCAGATCAATTGTTGTTCTAGTGGTTAGATATTGTTTCCTTTCTTATTTTTTTCCTTTCCCCCCTTTGTTTTTAAAAAGAAAAATACAATTTTCCTTGTTAGTTACATATTCATTTCTTTTTAACTAACAAACAAAAATAGATTGGTTTCCAGTTTTCTTCTCTTATTTTCTTTTCCTTTAAATTCATCAAGAAAGTAAATTGTTTGTTGGCACTCAGGCCTTCATACTTTATGCATGTTTTGATAGTTAATGATTTCGGTTAAAGTTAGCATTTTTCAAAAGAAACGAAGTTCAGTGTGTCAAGTTATTTCTCTATGTTATGCATGATCGTTTAGAAGGAATCCTATGCCTATAGTGCAAAGTAGTTTAAAGAGATTTCATATATTCAAACACATATTTCTTCTTTTTTCAAAAATACAAAAGAATTTTAATTTTTTTTTCTAAAGCATTGTTATCCCTTCCAAGTTTCAGTGAAGAAATCACATTCATTTTTTCTTTATGTTCTTAAAGTGATTTCTCTAATTTTGTAAAAACATCATATGAGTTTCATATATACCTTTTGAGTAATGAAAATCCCCATAAAATGAATTCTATATAAAATTTATTAGAGATTTTCATTTTGTAGGATGAATAGACTAGTTATAAGCTAGGGCGTTGGTTTAGGTTGGAGAGTTAATTTCTACAATGCCATAAAAAAACATAGGAGTTTGAGATAGGGAGAGCCTAAATCCCATTTTCATATAAGTATATCCGAGAGACTCCTATAACACAAGATATAAACATGAGGTCACATAAAGGATCTTTGAGGAGAGACCCCTATGAAGCTTAACTAAGTGTAGTGGGGATATTATGTATTGGGGTTTTTGTTAGTTCCCATACCTCCATGGGAGGCGATGCTTTTGAGGCTTAGGGATAAAATAATATGCCCATAAATTCAATATCAACTATCGAGTGTACCCCCTGGACACTAACTGGAAGTTGGTGACCTTAGTGGCCATTTCTAGGGATCTCAGAGGTGACTATGGGGGGTTTTCATGGTACCTGGGGCAGATTTTGCATCACACTTTTTAGTATTATTGGAGGGTACCCCACCAAGCATGGGTACTTTCATTGGATAAGGCTGGTTAGTGGAGGTCGATATAATTTCTTCTCATTCCTTTGTTTCTTGGTCCATGTGACTTGATCAACATGTGCCTCCGTCCGAAAGGCCTTTACCCTACCTTGTGACTAGTACAATCTCAGGACCTAATCCATCTAATTCGAGATATTATAAAGTTAATTTATGTATGTGGTTTCCATTTATGATTTTTTATCGTGGTGTGCTCAATGCTTGCAGAATTTCTTAGGTAGGTGTGTACATGGTCTTCGAAGAGTTGACAACTCAAAGTGACTAACCAACCACCTCATAGATCAAGGAGAATTCAAGGTATTCCCCAAGAATGGGAGTTTAGAAACAATTATTTCCTACCTCCACTAAGGAATCCTATTGATGAATCTAGTGATTTCGTATCGACTGATCTAGTCAATATCACGACTATGGAACCCTTATAGATTAAGACTTCAAAAATGGAGTCTGTAACTGTTGAAGATATTAGAGTTGAAGAATACACTCTAGTTTATAACTGTATGTTAACTGGAAATTTATCATAATTTGTGGTGCAAGTTTCCCCTCCTAGACAGGACTTTACTAATAGTATCCATCTTCAGTCTACCACTATCAATGACATTTCTCAAGTGTCTAGGTCAGGAGTTCCTACAACTCCCACTTCGACAATAGACACAAATAGGATCTTTCTGCATGGTGTATCTAACATAATGACTAGTGTGGTTAATTCCACAATAGGTGCTTCGATCATTATCACTGATTCATTCATCAATGGTTTCACTCCTTCCATGAGTGCATCCATGTCATTTTCATCAACAATAAACACTTTTTCTTGCAATATGTAGTCAATGGTCATGCTCAACGTGTTGACTAGTTCCCAATCAATGTCCCAAGTCTCCAACAATGGTGGAGGGAGTTGTTAAATTCCCTACCATTCAATCCCTTAGGGTGTAGTTCACATTCCTCCATTGTTTCCATCCATTGGGAGTGGGGATTTCCCATCTTTTGTTCCTAACCCGTTTGGAGGCTATGACTCTTTTATAGGTGTCACTAGCATTCCGTCCACTTCCACTCCATTCACATTGTACTATGGATTTGGGATAAATTGTTTCATCGTATCTATAGTGTCGACAGGAGGAAACCCCTTCCAAGCTCAGTGGAATCCCATGTAAGGGTGTTTCCCTTCATAAGGTATGTTGTTAGGGGGAAACCCCTTTCTTGGTTAGTATAACCCCATGCAAGGGTTAGTTTCTTTACAAGGGGGTTTAGAAGGAGGAAACCATGTTGTTCCATACAAGAATCAGATGGGTGGAGGTAATCCTCCATTCAAGTAGATCCAATAAGGTTTTACCCAAAGTTTTGGTCCATTGAAAAACTCTTACTGGAAACTTGGTGCTAGTTATAATCCATGACCTTCTTTTAAAGTTGCTAATTAGTCGATGACGCAACCCAAGCTACCTTTTTTGATAACTCTCCATTTTCAAGATTTGTCTAAGATGATGAATATCCTAATTCATCATGACTCAAGATAGCTTATTTTCCCACAAAAATAACATTGGACATCCTGAAGTTCAAAAGGAAAAGTGGTGAAGATCCACAAGACCATGTAACAAAGTTTCACTTATAGTGCTTATCTAATTCGTTAAACGATGACTCGATTTATTCAATATTATTTGAGCGTACCCTCACTACATTTTCTATGAAATAGTATATAGAACTAGAGAGGTCAAAGTACGCAACGTTTGGCGATAGTTCCATGGTTTTTCTCAACCATTTCCAACTCCATGTTCACTATGACATTAGGAAAAAAAAATTGGATAGTTTTTTGCAAGACAAGTCTATGCACATTTACGATCACATTTGGGAATGTAGGAGATGGAAAATTTTTATTAAAGCCATGGTTCCACAATAGTTTCTCCTCAAATGGTTCCTAAATTCGTTGCTTCATTATATTTCTAAGTATGTAGCAAATTCAAGCATATTCACGAAAGAATAGGTCAGCTTTAGTGAACAACAATTGGAGTTTATTTACTCTCAGTATGGAATGCTATACAAGATTATTCCTAACTCACCTTGATCGAACCTAGAATTATCAAAACTGAATTTGAGACCACATGCCGATAGAATTGTTAGTTCCTCTCAAGRAAAATCCGTAGATATGGTCTCTAACTAGATACAAAAGTTTTCAATTCAACAAAATGSGACTAGTCTGGACTAGCTTGACCACCCCTATGACCCATTCCTTGGATGTACACACTATGCAATTGAAGACTCTAAAGGGTCCTCAACATCCCAAAGAGAAAAATAAATAAAAAGGAAAGAAGGGTAGTGGGGGAAACAACAAAAATCYTAATGGGAATGCTGAAGGGGAAAAGGATTAAAAGAGAAAGGTTAAGTTCCCATCCAATATTTGTGAGGATGATCACCTTACTTGCCAATTTCTAAAGATGGAAGATGCCCAACACTTGGTAAATTAGCAACAATAAAAACAACCTACTGTATTGAAAATTTGTTTCTRTAAGGACAAAATAATTAGGTTGGCTTTTCCACTTCCAATCCGCAATGGGGCACTTCTAGTGCACCTTTTCCAGATAGATATTTCTCGTTTGTTAACATGGTCAATTCTTCAAAGTTAAAAGAATATGAGGTAGATTTTTCGACCATGTCTCACAATTATAGTAATCCTGATTCGATAACAAAATGTAAAGAGACTTTTGATCCTCAAGGACCTCTTCACATAGAGAGACCTGAGAAGGAAATGATGATGTGCATACCGAAAGGTGTGTAAATAGAGCATCAAACAACCGTAATTACATAGCTACACCCAACTACTCTATTGTTGAGAATTTATCTCAACTATCATGTGTGATGTCTGCTCTTGAGGTGCATCAAGCTTTCCTCGTGCAACACACTGCATTGTTATTCGTGATCAAATCGATAGATTATTCCATCCCACTCACTATGAAGTTTGACAACACTAATGTGAAGCATCGTCTTTGTAATATCCCTAGGTTGAACCCAATTGTAATGTAAATGAAAATGTACTTACGCTGGTGAGTTTTTTTATATCATTTTTGTATGCACCTTTCATGGCATAGTGCATGCATGTACTACGTATTAAAATGAGGAAGTGTGCACATTCTAGGATACTGCATGTAGAAAATTAAGTGCGCACGATTTTGAGGCCAGGGAGACTTTGTGTATGTTTTGTTTCATAGGATGGTGAGCCAGTTTTGTGATTATTAGGCTGGAGAGCCTAGATGTTAAAGGCTAGTGTGCCTATTTGTGTACATACATAATCAATTAATATAAAATACATCATTGCGCACAGACTGACCACGATAAAAGAGTATGGGGGACTAAACTACACTAGTTGGGGAAAGGGTCGGGGCTAAAAGTTAATGAAAAAGGGCTAAGCTAGGGAGCTTAAGCCAAAAAGGAATATTATATTAATATTTCTTAAAATATAAAGTATGGATAATTATTTTATCCTAAGTTCTAAAGATGGGGACAAGTGGGCCAAAGTAGCTCCCAACATGACAAGTGTCAAGTTGGGGACATGCATACATATTGTTTGGACTTAGTTCATTTCCAATCATTCTTCCCATCATTCCTTGGATCATTCAGTGATCCATTTAGCCATACTAGGACCATTCACTCACACAGTTATCTATCGTCCATACTTCCTGTCATTGTATCAGAACCTGTAGCCATAGCCATACTTGTTTGTGTAGTTTCTTAGCTTAGGAGATGGACTGAAGAAGCGGGTTTTTAGGCCCGTGGGATATTGAAGACGCAGGTTGTCAGGCCCATGATAAATTTCTCTCTGGGTGAGAGAATTGTTGGGAATTGATTTCCTAAAGGTGATAAACTACAACTATAGGGCTCTAAGACTTTCTGTCTGGCCTGTTGATGAAGCCAGGAAAGGAAGTGGGGTAGCCAAAGGACTGTTGAGCAGAGAAGGGGCACACTTCCTAGGGTGGGACATGCATGTGGGGAATGAGGGACTGTAGGCTGTTAGTTTGAGTTTTCACCTATGATAGAGTCTTTCTTGTTGTCTATGAACCATTAGCCTAGTTAGGAATCCCTTTACTCGGGTGGACTTTAGTCCCAACTCGAGGGTGACCCACTGCTAAAAGTGATGAGCAGTGTGGTCTAAGGATGGGAGGTTCATGGAAGTTTTGCACGTAGTTGGTGATATTCTTACCAAGATAAATGTGAAGTGTGTGATAAATTTACATGTTGCATTGTTATTTATGTGTTTATTTTTTTGGGTTTATCCTATGTGTGGTTATAACTGTCTATATGTTTATGGGTATTTCCTATATATGATGCATGTCTATGTTTATTTTTATTTTAGTATGAAATTGTGTTTCTACATAATGTATTTTTCTGTTTACATTTTATGTATGAAGTTCCGCAAAGGTTCTGTGTGTATATGTTTTAATTGCATGCAGTTCGAAAAAACAATTATGTGGTATAGCTCAGTTTGGATGTTGGGTATGTTACATTATGTTCTGCAAAGAGACTGAAAGTGTTCTCTCATGTATCGTTGCTCGACCTGGGTGGTCATGGACGTTACAGTCTTTCTCATCATGTAGCCTTCTATATTAATGGTTTTTATGCAAAGAACATTATCAACATGACCTTTATTGATGAGGGATATTCCACTTGTTTCATGTCTTTGTCCTACTGGAAATCTATCAACTCTCCATATCTTTCACCTTCTCTAACTTTGTTAACTGATTTTGACAGGTTATATTTAGGTCGCATGGGCTTATTTCTTCTTTTTTGGTCCAGTTAGGAGGCAAGTCTATTTCTATAGAAGTAAAAGTTTTCGATGTTCCCCTTGACTATAACTTGTTATTGGGAAGGAGTTAGAATTAAATGATGTCAGTTGTCATCTCATCAGTATTTCCAATTTTATGCTTTCCCCATGAGGGAAGGATTGTGACTATTGATCAGATGGATTTTAACCATTCTAGCTACATGGAAAATCAAGGCTCCATGGAAAATCAATGCTCCATGGTTCTGTGGATTAAGAACTCTTAGTCGAAAACTGAGAGCATCAATGTTGGGTTGTTCCCTTTAGTCATGAGAAATCTTAATTTCCCAACACCAATATCTTATATTTGTTCCACCCTAGTCTTCTTTAAAGATTTGAGTCCTCCAGATACAGTAATGAGAGTCACGCTATTTATAACTTCATATCTACAAGATCCATGGGTGTTACCCTTGCCGTGTGAATCAGTTGATGGTTGCACACATGTCGAGATGGCTATGCCACTTTCTGTAGCTGAGATCACTTACCATACTATTCAACACAACACTACAGACCCTGATCAAACTCCTACACCGAAAAAGGAGGATGATTTGTTTCAGAAGCCCATCTAGGTTCAAAATTCTTCAATTTCTAAAGACTTTCTTGAAACCATCTTTCCTACGGATGAGGATATCGTTGAGGAAATTACTGAAGATGAAATGCCATGGGAAGATATGCATCATAGATCATATTTCCTGCCCAATATTAGTCATGTAGAAAATGGAGAATTTCAGTCATTCTCGAGTAGGAGTGTTGATCGGACGGGGAACCCCTTGGCCAGGCATGTTCTCTACACCGAGGGGAATATGGAAAATATATCGAAAACCATCCCCATTAAAATTTATAGAACCCATGATCTTGTTGAAAATTTCTTTATCATGGAAGGGTTCTCTGAAGATGAAATTCATCAATATACAACTCTTTTTAAGAAATTTTGATATGTTTTTTCTTCGTCGTACAAGGAAATTCCTTGCATAGATCCTCGAATCATTTATCATGAGATTCGAACCTATGAGGATGTGAAACCATTTTGAAAATGTTTGTGATGAGTGAATACAAGGAGAGGAGTAGCAATTAAAGGTGAGCTGGAAAATCTACTGAAAGATGGCATAATTTATCCATTACCATTGACGGAATGGGTTTCCAACCTAGTTTAGGTTGATAAGAAGTAGGGCACGATTTGAGTGTATAAATGGATTTTTAGGAATGAAATAAATATTTTCCAAAAGATAAATTCCCTACATCGTTTATCGATCATATTCTCGATGAATGTGTAGGAAGTGATATTTTTTCATTTATGAATGGTTTTTCAGGTTATAACCATATCATGATTTGACAGGAAGACCAACATAAAAAACCTTTCATTTGTCCTTGGGGAACCTTCACGTACAAGAAGATTCCCTTTGGCCTTAAAACGTTGGAGCTACGTTTCACCGGGCCATGATGTTTTCTTTCCATGACCTGAAACACATAATGGAGGCTTATTTGTATGATCATACAACTCATTCTCACAAGAGAGCTCAACATATTTTACACCTCCACCTAGTGTTCAAGAGATGTTGTAACTATTGAATCTGATTGAGTCTAGACAAATGTATTTTTTGTGTGAATTCAGGACATCTTTTGGGTTTTATAGTTTCAACCAAAGGGATCATGGTTGACCCTTTGAAAGTGGAGGTAATCACTCAATTTCCTCCCCCATGCACAGTTCATCAACTGAAAAGTTTACAAGGAAAGGAAAATTTCCTTTGGTTCTTTGTACCTAACTATGATAATATCACGAAAGGCTTCATGCACCTTTTGAAAAAGGGGGTTCCATTTTGTTGGAATGAGGAAACACAATGTTTGTTTGATGCATTAAGGAAAGAACTAGTTTTGACTCCATTATTGAGTTCCCTATACTATATTCAATATTTCCTATTGTGTTTGGCAACAACCGAATTTTCAATTGGCATGGTCTCAGCTGAGGAGGAGGATGAGATCCAAGATCATGCCATCTACTATTTAAGTCACACTTTATTGGGACCTGAACTAAAGTATTCTCATGTCAAGAAACTCGCCTTAGAAACATTTTGTGTTATTCAATAGATTCAAAAACACATTTTGTTGTGCAAGACAATTATTATCGTCGAAGTTAATCATTTTCAGTTTGTTTTTACTCGGTGAAATTGGGGGGAACTACAACAAGTTGATTTTTGTGCTTCAAGAGTTCACTTTGGATTTTTCTTCTAGAAAATACAAGAAGTCTTTAGTCTTCACCGAATTTATATCAGAGTTCTTGGTAGAGCACATCTTGCTCATTTTTTCATCATATACTTGGTATGGAGATATCCTTATATATCTCTAGACCCAAAAGTTCCCTCCGCATTTTTCACGATATGAGTGACGATGGATTCGTGACCAAGTAAAGAACTATATCATTATCACTAACACTTTGTATCGATGTCGAGTAGACTCAATTCTTCATCTCTGCCTCACTCATGAGGAGGAAGAGGTAGTTTTAAATGAATTCCATGGTGAAGCATGTGGCAGTCACTTATCACAGTTGGAAACGACTGAGAATATTTTGCACACTGGTCTGGCCTACATTTTTCAAAGATTGCTTTGAAGCAGTCAAGAAATGTCGTCCTTGTCAAATCTTTAGAAAGAATATGTGTGCGCACCCTGCTCCTATTTTTATCATCATCATTGTTGGCCCATTCACCAAGTCAGGGGTATATTTTATGACATTCCACCTAGCCTCGTCTAGAGGGAATCGATACATCATAGTGGCAGTTGAGTACTTTACTAAGTGGGTAGAGGCCATGTTCACATTCGATAGTGATGGAAAAACTACAACAATTTTCATGTTCAATTAGGTCATCGCTAGCTTTGAGG
Source organism: Picea mariana (assembly GCA_032191745.1). Classification (NCBI taxonomy): domain Eukaryota; kingdom Viridiplantae; phylum Streptophyta; class Pinopsida; order Pinales; family Pinaceae; genus Picea; species Picea mariana. The sequence continues at coordinate 54,008 of JASDQU010440049.1, read as the reverse complement.
TTATGAGAGAGATTGTTATTGACCATGGTAGTCACTTCCAGAACCACCTGATTCTGAGTTAGCATCATAACTGGGTTTTAGACAAAAAAATTTGTCTCCTTACTATCCTCAGGATAATGTTCAGGTCGAGGTTGTTTAAAAATACTTAAAAACTATATTGACGAGGATGGTTAAATTGAGCAGATCAAAGTGGAATGTGATGTTATATCCGACATTGTGGGTTTACCAAACCTCAGTCAAAACTGCAACATGAATCTCACCTTTTAAACTTTTTCATGGAGTAGAATCAATTTTCCCATTGAATGTGAAATACCTTCACTTAAATTCATTGTTGATATTTTACCTGACACGATGAAACTCAAATAATGCCTCATTTACCTTGAAAATATTAATCGGCAACATCGAGACATAACTTTAGCAAATGAAGCACATAAAAAACATGTCAAGACTTAATACAACAATTCTATTCTCCCAAGGGTGTTTTCCAAAGGAGACCTTGTGTTAGTCTACAACCAAGACAAGGTTTCCCTGGGGGCAGGTAAGTTTAAACCCATGTGGAACGGTCGATACATTGTGGAATGAGTGTTGGAAAAGGGGTCTTACAAGTTGGAATATTATGAAGGAAATGTGCTATTGGAGCCTAGAAATTGGCTCCACCTTAGGAAGTACTATGATTGAGCCTGACCACTCGAGTACTAGTTCTTATGTAATTATTGTTTATTTTTTTATATAGATTTGTATAGGTTTTGTCATTTTCCCTTCATTGTTGAGTATTGTGATTTTGTTGTGTGGAAGATTCTAGGGGAGTCTTTAGTATACTTTGGATTCACATATGGAGCTAGTCGCCACACTCTGCATTTGGATTCTACAACTTGGGAAACTTATTCTCCCACTAACTTGCTGGTATTTTCTAGAGGTGTTTATCTGAGGGAAACTACAAATAATATTGTTGAATATAGAGCCATCATCGATATTTTGTGAGACACTCTTTCAGATTGAATTCAATGCATTAAGGTGTTCTTAGATGCTCAGTTGGTTTTGTTGTAGTTCAATGGTATACATTGTATTCATGATCTAATATTGTTACGATGATTCTTTAGGGTACATCTTCTGGAACGACCATTTGAGTTTATTACCTATGAGCATGTTCCTAGATTCTCTAATCGAGTAACTGACGCATATGCTAATTATATTTTCTATTGGAATTTGTTCCATTCATAACATAAGCACACACATTTTACAAATGTAAATATTTGTCATTTCCAAATAGAATAGAAAAATAACACACAAAAATATAGATATATATATGTCCAAAAGAGGTCCATAGTACTTTGGGTTTCCAGCCTTGAATGTATATCAATACAAAATATTTCTCTCAGCACATAACAATCTAGGCCTGAGGCCTGTGAACTCTATCATAGAAAACCATGATAATAGATAAAAATCATAACAAACGGACCCATGTTTGGGTTTATCTAACAACATGACCTTGCATCCCTACTTACAAGTCATCTATAGTGGCCATCAGTATGGAGTGTCTCAATGCCTCTAGATTTATGCCCACACTCTGTAAGGTCCTTGTCTCATCATCTCTAGGCCCTGCTTCATGTCGCCCTCAATGATTATGTCATTGAATGTTATCTGGTCTCGTTGGTGCTCTATATGCATGTTTGAAAAACATGTGTTAATATTATGGATCTCACCAAAAAGACGTTTTTTTTTTCATTTCTTATGTATATATAATATATAATCTAAAAAATATATTAAAAAAAATAAAACAAAGGTTACCTATGCCTTGAGGATCATCACTAGAAGGAATGATGACATTAGGATAGCTAGAGAAGTTTATTTCAGTATATGGATAATCCTCGATGAAGGGTACTTGAAGTTCCCACCAAGCAAAAAAGTCATCATCATAAGAATTAAATAATTTCCCTCCTCCTAGGTGGGAAAAAAACTCATTCCATTTTAACATACTGGGCCATGTTCGTAAGTTTCCTTTAACATGATATTTTGGACTCATCATTGGCACCCTATGGAAAAATAATGTGCAGAGAATGCTAACAAACCCAAAATTATTGTTCTTTTGCAACTTGCAATCACTAAGCTGAGTTTTTGTTTGACAATTGGTTTGGACAGTTGGTTGTCATTGATGTCAAACCTTGGAGAGTGATCTTGGAGATTGATTTCAACCCTTAGAGATTTATGTCAACCCTTGGAGAGGTACATATATGTTGGACAGTCGATTGACATTTGTATGATTGACATTGTTGGTGAGTTAGTTGGCTATATTCGATGTAGTCTACATGTAGCCACAGAGTTGTGGTTATGGAACTCGAAGTTGATTAAGGAATATGGACATAAAGAACAGTGAAAATTCAAGTAATACTATCATATATGGATAGTAAACGTTGTTCCATTTCCGTTTATATGTGGAATACCACATGGTTCCTCAAGGTTAGGAATTTATGGCCTTGTAAAGTGAAAGGGTAAAGTGGCTATAACAAGAAATCCCTAAAATAAGGAAATATGTTACCTTGCATTAGTATATAAACACCTCAAAGAGTCTCTCATAAGTACACACACACACCTACAATTGAATATCTATCTAGTGGTTTTTATGGTTTAGTATTGTGATATTTTGGCAAGTTTGTGACGGAATTTTTCTGAGGTTACGAAGGAAGGTCGAAGGTGATAGTATTGTGGTTGCAGAAAGCTTGAGTAATGATAGTTTTTGAGGTATTTGCAAGTTACAAGTGAGAAGGGCACAAATGTATGTGGAATTTAGTAGAGAAAAGCACAGATATTTGTGGGCTATAGAAGAGAAAATCATTCATATGTAAAAGGACCTGTGAAAGGTTGTGAACGGATGTTGGTACCATGTTGTTGAGGATTGTGGAAGACTTATAGGTCATCTTACAGTTCAACAGGTCATCTACATGATTAGAGGTAAGTCTTAAGGGTTATGGTTATGGTGTTATGGTACATGCACGGTAGTGATAGTATGTGATATGGTACATCTTGGTTATATTATGGTACATTAAGTAGAAGCATCATTGGCTATCTTGGTGTATGGTTTGGTTACATGTTATGGTGCATAATTGACTTTTGATATATTGTGTTATGAGGTTGCATCTTGGTGATATTGAGGAGCATACTTGAGGGATGTGTTTGAGGGCCTTGGTATATGACTTGAGGCACATCATTGGATATATGGTGCATGAGGTATACTTGTTAAGACACATTGTTCGTACATATGTTGGATATATTGGCACATGGTTTATGGTAGTTGGTTGAGGCATATCATGAGTGATATGAAAATTATTTGAGGTACATGGTTTTCATGTTGTAAGGTTGATGATGTTATTGGTATTGGTACATTGATATATTCTTGGTACACATTTGGCACATATTCTTTGCATATGGTTGAGAAATTGCATTGATGATATCTTATGGTATATGGTATGGTGTTGATGTAAATGGTGGATGTACATGGTTGATGTGCATGGTTTTCACATTGTTGTGGTACATGATTGATACTTGGTATGGTTGATGCACTTGATATGGTAGATGGTTGATGGTACAGGTTGATGTATAGGTTGATTCATGGTTGATGCTTTGTTGAGAAATATATCTTGTGATGGTATGCAGTGATCTTGGTATGTGATTGGTAGAGGCATGTGTTGATGATGTTGAGAATATGATTTGAGATATTCTCATGGTGATCTTGGAATGAATTGCATGTGAATGAGAGTGGATCTGATTTCGTGGATGAGACATTGATTGGTTGGACAGGTTAATGTGACACTGACATGTTGGATAGGTTGATATGATAGTGGAAGTGATACTGACAGTGGCAGTGATTATGGTAGTGACAATTGATCTACACTTATACTTTAGGGAAGTAGGAAAGGGAAAGGAAAGTGGGTTGTATCCTGCCTCCGGATGGAGCCTAAGAATCAAGGAGTTGGATCTTCCTTCAAGTTGGATCCATGGAACTAGGTGGTTGTATCCACATTCCAATTGGATCTAGAGAACTTAGGAGGTTTTAGCCTCCTTCTGGTTTGATCCATAGAATTCAGGGAGTTGTAGCTTCCTTCAGGTTGGAGACTGAGTATAGGCAGTTGTATCATCCTTTCAGTTGCAGCCAAATAATTTGGAATTTGGTGTTTCCTATGAATGAAATATTTATATATACAAGAAATCATTACATGGTTTTCTCCCATCCAGGTTTCCATACAAATAATGTGATGTTGTTGATGTGATGCTACTTATTATTATATGTTCATGATATATTGGATGAAATCATAGATGATACATTCATGATAAATTGTTGAACATTATTGATAAAGTGAACGAATATATACTTTGGTTAAAAGTGGTACAAAGTGCTCATACTGATTCACACCCCCCTCTCAATATTCCAAAAATTGTGATCAGAGCTGATTCCTTTAGCAAACTGTTTAACCACTGGAAGGAGATCATGGAATATGCTAAGAATGGAGTACCAATGTTTGATATGAATTGAGTACAATTGTTTAGTATGAATGGATTACCAATGTTCAATTGTCAGTATCGTCTAGCCTATGAGTTATGGACCAGAAGAACGAAATTATTTTTACAGGCACAAGGATATCATTTTTAGCACTCAGTTATCAAAATATACAATTCTACAAAGAAACCAAATACTGCAACAATGAAGGATTTGAAAAGGAATAACAAAATAACAATGGATTTCATTTTGGAAGGATTACCTGATTCAACAGAGGACCATGTGGGAAAATTTTCATCAACTAAAGAACTATGGGATAAGCTACATAATATCTATTCTTCTCCCATCACAAAGTAAGATATTGATAAAAAGGATATAGGTACAGAGAAGGAACATAGTTGCTCATCATGTCAGAAAAAATACTGAAGAAGAGGAAGAGTACCAAGAGGGAAAAGTTGATTACAGAGAACAACTGATCAGTGAAATTGAATACCTGAGGACTGAAAGAAAATAAAACAAGTCAGTCCAAAAATAAATAGAGAATAAGGAAGAATCGTAAATCTGCAAACAAGTCAAGTAGAAAATCATGAAACTAAAAGTTTAGCTAGAAGAATCCCGAAGGATTGAAGAAACTCTCGAGGATTAGAAGCAGTATGTGGAAGCCAAAATAACAACATAGAAGGAATAAGAAACAAAGAGAGAGAAGATACTAACATATCATGTTAAAGAAAAGAACTAACAAGTTAAATAAGATTGAAGCATAATTTGGTCAAGAAGATAAAAGACTTGAAAAATAAATCATCTACTTGAGGATCCAACTTGAAGAAGAAAAGAAAATAAAAGAAGTCATGAAGATTCAGATGATGAAGAAAGAAGAAGAGGTTGAAAATATTGAAGAATAAGTTTTCACATTGAGAAGTAAAATCATCAAGCTCATCAATAATGTTGAAGAGACATAAACATCCCCAACAACAATAGATAATGAAGAGAAGTATTCCATTTTGCCAGAAAATAAGAATGAAGAAAATAGTAAGAGTTATACAGAAGTACTCAAAGGAAGGAATCACGGTCAACAAGACTTAAAGAAGAAATAGTATAATAGAGATAAATCTTCAACAAGATCTACCACATTCAGGCAACAAAGAATCTTCAACCATAATGAAGGGATCCATAGAAGAAAAGATCATGATCAACCAAGGTAGGAATTCAAAAGAACTACACACCAAAGAAGATCATCCACTCCTAGGTATGTAAATTTCCTTTATGGTCATTGTTTTTATTGTACTAATTTTGGACATAAGATTGCATATTGTAGGGATTATGAAAGAAATATTCAAAAAAGAAAATCTCATGTGGCCCCACATGACATTGAATGTTACAAGTTTCATAACTATGGGAACATAGCTCATCATTGTATAATCATGGTGTATACTTCTTTTAGAAAGAACATTGATATTAGATATAAGAAGGTTTGGAAAAGAAAACAAGAACATGTAAAGGAAGATCACGTGAATGAAGGACATCTAGAATTCATACTCTAAATATTGGAAATAGTATGAGACAAAGACAAATCTACAGAGAAAAGGGAAGATGTTAGATACATGAAGGTGTGGAGAAAAAATGAAAAACAAGAAGAACAGGTGAATAAAGAATAGGTCCCATATATCGCAGGATTTACAATAGAAATATAAATAAAAGAAGAGAAGATGAATAAATAACATGTTCAAGAGATTGTACTTTCAGGAATTGTAGTACAAGATTAATCCATAGGAAGAAAGGAAGAATTCATAGTTCAACAAGATGATGAGTCTATAGACAAAGAGGAATATTACTATGCATCAGAGCGGGTACTTTTATAAGACATATGGATCGGAGAATCCAAGGTAATATGTATGCTGAACAAGGGGACTCCATGTAGTAGACACTATAGATCAGAGAACCATCTTTTGTAAAGTATAAAGTGTTTGGAAAGACATATTCAGAGCAGTCAGATAGTAGAAGTACAAAGTAACAGATTGATCGGTTGATAAGTAGTGTTCCCACATAGGTATTAGTTGGCATACATAAGTTTATGATTCTATTGCACATATGTATTCAAGAAGGGATATATTCAATACAGGTTGTTCGATACATGCAAAGTTTTATGAGAAAATAGATCATACCAGTGGACATATATTTCAGTATGATAAACAAGAATATGTAATGATAAGTTGTATTCTATTCAAGAGAAGTCTTTAGATTGTTACAATGCTAGATGGGTCAACATTGTGGATACTTGAGTAGGATAGTTATGTATAGTTTGTGACATTTGGATAGAGATTGATTCGTGATATGATTAGCATGTATAGGAAAGACAGGTCAGATGCATTGAAACTTATTTACAGTTGGAATCAATTGGTCATAGAAAGGAAAGCATTGAAATGAACAACAAAATAGGGAAAGAGAAATCGTGAGAAAAATCTATATGATCGAAATGAAATCATTTTACAACATGGTCAAGTGAACATGACAAGTGATTGAAGAAATCAATTTTTGAAGTCTTTTTGTATATATCAGTGAATTACATGAGGAAGCACCAATGGAAAATAAGTAGCACTGGAAGAGAGAAAAGGAAACATTTCACAAGTATTTCTACATCTTTCAGATCATCAAAGAGAGAGATATAGAAAGAAATATCAATAGCATGCAGATAGGGGGAGACATACCCACATGTGGAGATATTATTTTTCCTATGATTGGTTAGGGTAGGTGCAGTTTTAGGAGGAGACATATTGACATGGGAAGTTAACATTTGGTCAAGAAGGAAGAGAAATAAACAATACATGAATACAAGGGGAGAGATAGAAACATTGATGAGAAGTGAGGATCATAGGGGGAGCATGAGCATGTGTATTTCCATGTATAAGTGTTTCCATCAATGTTGGTGTTTCCATCAATGACAAACGGGGGGATTTTTGGATAGTTGGTTTGGAAAATTAGTTGTCATTGATGTGAACCCTTGGAGAGTGATCTTGGAGACTGATGTCAACCCTTAGAGATTGATGTCAAACCTTGGAGAGGTATATATATGTTGAAAAATTGATTGACAATTGTATGATCGAGATTGAAGATGAGTTAGTTGGGTACATTCGATGTAGTCTACATGTATCCCTGGAGGTGTGGTTATGGAACCCGAATTTGATTAAAGAATATGGACATAAAGGAAAATGAAATTGTAAGTAAGACTATCATAGATGGATAGTACACGTCGTTCCATTTTTGGTGATATGTGAAATACCATGTGGTTCCTCATGGTTATGGAGATATGCTATTGTAACGTTGGTAGCCTCAAAGAGTGGTGAAGAAGACCCTAGTTGCTTACAAGTCTTGGTGAAGGGGTAAAGTGGTTGTAACAAGAAACCACTAAAATAAGGAAATAGGATACCTAACATTAGTATATAAACACCACAAGGAGTATCTCATAAGTATACACACACCTACAATTGAATATCTATCTAGTGTTTGTTATGGTTTAGTATTGTGATATTTTGGCAAGTTTGTGACAACAATTTTTTGAGGTTGCAAAGGAAGATGGAAGGTGAAAGTATCAGGTTTGCAGTAAGCTTGAGTAGCACTAGTTTCTGAGGTATCCGTGAGTTGCAGGTGAGAAGAGCACGAATGTGCGTAGGCTGTAGTGGAGGAAAGTACAGATATCCACATGCTATAGAAGAGCAATTTGTGCATATGTAAAATGACTTGTGAAAGGTTGTGAATGGATGTTGGTACTAGGTTGTTGAGGACTGTGGAAGAGATAAATGTCAGTTTACAGTACAACAAGACAGCTACAGGATCATAGGTAAGTCTTAAGGGTTATGTCTATGGTGTTATGGTACATGCATGGGAATGATAGTATGTGATATGATACATCTTGGTGATGTTATTGTACATTGACTAGAAGCATCATTGGTTATCTTGGTGTATGGTTTGGTTACATATGATGGTGAAAACTTGAGGCTTGATGTATTATGTTATGAGGTTGCATCTTGGTGATATTGAGGAGCATGCTTGAGGCATGTGTTTGAGGGCCTTGGTATATGATTTGAGGCACATCATTGGATGTATGGTGCATGAGGTCTACCTATTGAGATACATTGCGGGTACATATGTTGGATATATTGGCACATGGTTTATGGTAGTTGGTTGAGGAATATCATGAGTGATATGAAACTTGCTTTAGGTGCATGATTTTCATATTGTAAGGTTGATGATGTTATTGGTATTGGTACATTGGTATATGATTGGTACTCATTTGGATAATATTATTGGCATACGTTTGAGGCATTTCATTGATGATATCTTATGGTATATGGTATGGTATTTATGTACATGGTGGATGTACATGGTTGATGTACATGGTCAATGTGCATGATGTTAAGTTTTAATTCTTTTCAAAGATAATAGCACAAAATAGGATCACTGAGAGAAACAAAATCACAAGGTACACAACATTTTATCCCAGGAAACCCTCATGGGGGAGAAAACCCAACAAAAACTTCCTTGATAATTTCCAATACAATTCCAAGACTAAAGACCAAACCACCAATAATATCCAACACTAAGTATGCACCTCTCTCTTCTCCTTCTTCTAACTACATCTTTCTTCAAAACTTCCACACTAAATGAGTTACTTGAGTGAGTGAGTAAGTGAGGCACCCTCCTTACTTATTTATACTAGTTGTAGATCTCTAGGGTTATGTCCTTTCACTAAGTGTGGCTGACTTCTTCAACTAGTGGTTAAAACCACTTTAATAAGCCCTGCGGGCCAACTTTACAAAAAAAAAAAACATATAACTATGGTTTGACCAATCCACAAAAGGGTATTTTGTCTTATGAAAATTCCGACATGATCAATCCACAAGAGGGGATTTCATCTATATAAAAACAACTCAAATATAATTAGAATATTCTTTGCAGTTACAATATTTCAACACTCCCCCTTGACAAGAAGGGTACTCTATTGACATAACTCAATATGTCATCATTAGGAGAAGGAGAGGGAATCATCATCATCAACATCTTGGAACACTAACTATCACATCTATAAATCATCAAAAAAAATTCTTATCATCAACAACATCATCTTTCACAACATCGAGTTGGAGTACCATTATCATCATATGCATCAACATAAATTAATATAACACTAATACAACATCATCAATTAGTAAAAGAATGATACAACAACATCGACAATAGCAGAAGGATGATAAAACATCATCATCGATAGCACGAGGCTGATACAACATCATCAACATTGTCAACATGAGGTTGATAAAACATCATCAACACGAGGCTGAGATGACATCATTAACATCATCAACACAAAGCTGAGATAATGATCTAGATTTTATGAGCAGAATGAAATGAAGAAAAATTATTAAAATATGGTTAACAGATAATAACAGAGATACAATAAAACCGGTTTTATATTGAATAAGGAAATAAGATGAAACTGTAAAATGCAACAGAAAACAAGCTTGCTGGAATGGTGGCATCTTATTTCTAAGAAGAGATGTGATGGCTATGCTCATTCGCAATAAGATCATTACAATGAGGCTATGAAGGCATTTTCTACAATAAACTGGAATTTCACAAACCCTAGACATCCAAAAAACCTAACCCTAGGAGATGAAGTGCTAAAAGTCATGTGGGCCTCGTTTGGGTAAGTTAGTACATCAACTTCCTGGGGTCGTAACTTTTTCATACAATCTCTATCTAGGGAACACAATAGCTCATTGAAAAGGTATCGTCGAGGAGATTCATTTTGGGGGATCAATAAAATCCTTTGGATATAATTGAGAATATTTATCCTGAAAATCCTTCATTTAGGCCCTCAAAATGGCCCTGAAAGTTAAAAACTGCTAAAAATAGTAAATTACCAAAATTGCCAGAAAACTATTTTGAGCTAGCTGGAAAAGGTTGGTGGCCACCGATATCCACCTAGATCAATAATCCATCCTTAGGAATAAATGGTCTCCATTGCATTTATTTCCTCTATCATATGAGGAAATATCTGTTGAATTTGGCCTCCGATGAGCCACTTGCCTTGGTGTAGCAATTGCCCTGCTTTGAAGACTCGATAAAGTTGGATCCTTTGTTGTTGAGTTCCTTTGATCTTTGTGTCGAAAATATGATCATTAGATGCATGTTTCATGTAGTCATGGTTGATCTCTATTGGTGTCAACTGCTCTGCTATCTCTGAGGTGTCCAATAATGGTGGGAAGTATGGCGAAGGAGAGAGACGTTGAAGGTTGGGTGTAGGCCAAGGAAAGGGGGAATGTTTATATCAAAAGCATTGTCATCCACAACCTTGTTGATGGTGTATGACCCATAATGGAGTGGGAGAAGATTAGTATGGGGAATTGTAAGGTGTTCTTTCTACAATTGCAACCAAACTTTGTCACCCACCTGAAACTTATGTGGCACCCAATGTTGATCATGGCGCTGCTTCTACTTGGAATTAGACCTCTGTAGAATATCCTGAACCTGTTAACAGATCTTTTGGATTTGATCAATGAACCGGGTGGATTTTTTTATCTTCTCATGGTGCAGGGTATGATTCCATCAAGGTGGTTGCCATGGGTAGTGCAACATTCATGGGGCCCAATGGCTGGAATCCCAACCCCACCTGAAAGGGGTTGTGGCAAGTTGAGCTATGCAGGGATTGTTTGTCGCTATGTTGGACATAGGGAATACTCTCATCCTATGTGTGGGGGTGTTTTGAATTGTACATGTGCATGATATGTACGATCATCTGATTGACGATCTTAGTTTGGCCATCTATCTGGGGGTGGAAAGAAGTGGATTTTGTGAGCTTGGTATTCAGTAGTGACCAAAGGATTGAAAAAAATGTGTTGAGGAACCGACTATCATGGCTTGAGATAATGGTTAGGGGATCCCAAAATGTACCCATACTCATTCAAATAAGATCTTTGCAGTGGCTTTTGCTATGATTTTCTTCCTGTAGGCGGCTAGAATCGCCATCTTGGAAAACCGATCAACAGCCACAAAAACACAGTCATTTCCCCTCTTGGTGGATGGGAGGCCTGTCATGTAGTCCATTGATATGGATTTTCATGTCCTATAACAAGTAGGCAGAGGGGTGTATAGGCCTTGTTTCTTTGTGGTCAGTTTGGCAATAGCGTAGGTGGTGCATGTCCTGATATACTTTTCGACATCCTGTCGATGTTTCAACTAGTAGAAATGTTTCTATAGCACTGCCACTGTCTTTTCAATGCCAAAGTGTCCTTCCAACTAACTGTAGTGAGATTCCCAAATCATCTTTGTGTGCTCGCTTGATGGAACACAGAGATGGCCCAGATGACACAACAACCCGTCCTGAATATGGAAATTAGTGACCATTAAGTTGGAACCCAACATTTGGTAGGTGGTGGAGAAGTCAAGCTTTGCCTCATGGAGGTGGGGCCATCCAGAGGTCTTATGGCCGCAAGAGTCTATAACTGTGGTGAGTTCTGCAAATGGACGTCGGTTGAGGAAATTAGTAACTTGGTTGATACTTCCTATTTTATACTTGATGTTGAGGTGGAATTTTTGTAAGTTTGTGGACCACTTCTGATGGAAGTCATTCTGCAATTTTCCTTGGGTCTACATGAACTTTAGTGGATTGTGATTAGTGTGGATGAGTGTCTCCTTCCCAAGAATGTAATGTCTCCACTGGTAGCAAGCTTTCACAATGGAGTACATTTCTTTGTCATAAGTAGGGTACTTACATACATCATCTTATAGAGTTTCACTATGATATGCCACAAGGTGGCCATGTTGAGTGAGAAAAATGCCCACAACATAGTCTGAATCATCTTTCTCGATATCAAAGGGATGTTGCAGTTCTGGTAATGAAATTACTAGGGATGAGCATGAATGATTATTCAGGTCCCCAAAGGCTTATTGTTGGTACATGCCCCACATAGTTTTTTTCTTATCGCCACCCCTGGTTACTTGGCTGAGGGCCCATGCGATATGAGAGAATACCAAAATGAACCTATGATAGAAATTGGTGAGGCCCAAGAAGCTTCGAAGTTCAGTGAGTGTGGTTGGGGCTGGCCATTCACGGATGACCTAGATCTTGGCTAGATCCACATGCACATCATGTTCATCAATGATTTAGCCTAAGTAATGGACACTGTCCATGCTGAAGGAGAATTTTTCCAAGTTTTCATATAGTTTGTGCTATCGAAGGATGTGAGAACCTACTAAATATGTTTCAAGAGTTCCACCCAAGTCTTCTTGTAGATGAGGATGTCATCTAGATACACCACTACAAAAGTATTTCTGAAAGGACATATGATATCATCCATCATCCTCATAAAAGTTGCGGGAGCATTTGTCAAACCAAAAGGCATGACCAACCATTCAAAAATACCTTCTTTTGACTTGAAGGCGGTCTTCCATACATTTGTCTGTTCTATTGGTACCTGGTGGTAGCCATACTTCAGATCAATCTTACTGAAGTATTTGGCCCTCGTGAGTTGATAAAGGAGGTCATCGATTTAGGGAATCAGGTATCAGTTTCGGACTGTGATTTTATTCAAGGCCCGATAATCAATGCAAAGCCGCCAAGTCTTGTCTTTCTTCTGCAACAACATGATTGGGCTCTCACAAGGTGATGATATTGAACGGATGTGCCCCTTGTGGAGCAGTTCTTAGATATTCCTCTTGATCTCCTCGTTTTCTAACATAGAGAGGTGGTAGACTGGCTCATTGGGTAGCGGTGCACCTGGGGTCATATCAATGGGATGCTTGATCTAGAAGTGCAGAGGTACCCCGGTAGGAGAAGAGAAGATATTTGAGTATTCTTCCATGACCTTATCCACTTTCTTCTGTTGTGTGGAGATATCGAACGTGGAGGCCCTAGATGTGGTTGTGATATTTTTCTAACTTTGAGAGTGAATCACTAAGAAGACAAATATACTGGTCTAAGATATGACCTTCCTACATTGTCTGGCATATATCAAGAAAATAACACTAGGAGGGGCTGCCTCGGGTATCCTGTGCAATTTCCTGTTCAAAGTGATAATAACACTATGAGGCCTAGAATCATATACAACATGATGTTTCCATAAACAAGATTGGCCCAAAATAACATTTCAAACTTTGAGAGGAGAAACATCACACAATACCTTGTCTTTGAAGGGATTGATTATGTACGACAGTCAACATTGTTGGCTGACATGAATATCGCTACCTTGGTGGAGCCATCCAATGGTGTAGGGTTGTGAGTGTGGTGTTTTTGGTAGGGTTAGCTGCTTGACAACCTTTGTTGAGATGAGGTTCTTCTGGCTACCTCTATCAACGATGAAGTGAAGCGGGGTTCCTTTCACTCACATCTGTGAATGGAAGAGGTGCTCGCCTTCTTCTGTCTCGTCTGGTTCACTAGGATGGAGCTTGGTGGTAGAAATGGTGGCACTAGGTTCTGTGTCAATGATCTGCCCTCCCCTTTCTGGTTATGAATCAAATTTAGGACTGACATCTGATTCATAGGCTTTCACTTCGCCACCAATAACTACTTTGAGCAATAATCAACAATGTTATGCCAAGGGATCTTATGGAATTCACACCACTTCTTGGTATCTTTCTTTGTATTTCCGATGTCCTTCTTTTCTTCTGGCTTGGACTATTTTTCTTGATATTGTCCATATTTTCTCTATTCTTTGTTATGTGGGTTGGGGTCTCCCTTTCCTAGCTTTTTTTGTGAGGGGTTCCCAGGCACAAATTGTTGCATCTTTTGTTTGAGCTTATGCTCGATTTTGATGACATATCAGTAGGCCACCCAAGGACGGGATGTCTAAAAATTCCATTCTAGTCTATATGTGTCTATGTAGAGCACCATGATAATTGAGCATCAACTGTTTCTCTGAATCTTTGATACCCATCTTGGTGTGCAATGTATGGAAGATATTTGTGAAATATGACACTTCTTGGTCTCTTTCTTTTCGTAGTGTGGTACATTTGGTATACAAGTCATCATAACTTCCGATAGGGTAGTATTGTTCCTTAATCACATCCCTGAAGGATTCCCAGGTGGTCACAATTGTAAATAATGAGGATTCCTCTGTTTCCTTTTTCTCACAGAAATTTTCCCACCAATATTGAACATGGGGAACGACTTTGAGGAATGCAAAAGTAATCTTTTCTCTATTCGAAAAGTTATGTATAGAAAATACCCTTCTAGTAGATTCAACCACTTGTCTACAACATCTGTGTTTATCTTACCTTCAAATATAGGAATATCGAATTTTATTTTTCCCTTGAAGGGGGTGGCGCATCCACTCAAGGAATATGCGTCGCCTATTGGTAGCCTTTGAAGGATTTGCACAAAACTATCCATCATCTCATTCCTCTCTTGCATGAGGGATTCCTCAAGCAACAATTTGAAAGGATATCATGTCCCGTCATCTTTATTTTCTCTTCCATGAGAGGTCTCTTTGGCATGCGAGATTTTTTGTCCTCAAGAGAAACAAGCTCGAGACCCAATTCTTTGTACCCTAACCTCGTTGGGGACATCCATTGAGATGACAAGGAGAACACCGCTTTGATACCACTAATCCATATTTTATGAGCATAATGAAATGAATACAGGTTATTAAAATATTCTTAACATAGAATAACAGAGATATGGAAAAATCGTTTTTCTATTCAATAAGGAAATAAGTTGAAACTATAAAATGTAGCGAAAAACAAGCTTGTTGGAATGGTGGCGGCTTATCTCTGAGAAGAGATGTTATGTCTATGCTCATTCTCAAGAAGAACATTAAAATGAGGCTGCAAAGGAATTTTTTACAATAAACCAGAAATTCACAAACCCTAGACATCCAAAAAATCTAACCCTAGGAGATGAAGCGCCAAAATTCATGTGAGCCTTGTTTGGGTAAGTTAGTACATCAACTTCATGGGGTCATAACTTTTGCATACGATCCCCATTGGGGTGCATGATAAATCATTGGAAAGGTATCATCGAGGATATTCATTATAGGGGCTCAATCATATCCTTGAATCATCATTGATAATTTCTTCCCCGAAAAACCTTCATTTAGGCCCTCAAAATGGCCCCGAAAGTTAAAAATTGCTAAAACTAGTAAATTACCAAAATTGCAAGAAAATTGTTTTGAGCTAGTTGGAAAAGGTGGGTGGCCACCTATGTCTACCTAGACCAGATAAAATCATCAACATAATCATCACATGAATGAGATAACATCATCAACATCATATGGCAAGAGAATGAGGCAGGTGCAACAACAACATTTTGTGGTACTCTTATAGACCATCATTAATAGACCTTTGGGATCTTCCCAAGTATTATAATATTCCCTAGGATATAAAATCCTAATGGAGCTACCACATGTTACTTTGACTGACCGTCCTTATCATACCTTCGACATCTGTCTAGAAATGAAAATATTCCCTAGGATATAAAATCCTAACAAAGCTACCACTACTGACCACAGTTGGCATATACATGCACAGTTACTATGATAGATCATCCTTATCGTACCTTCAGTATCTATCCAAATATTATTAGTCCCCTAGGATATAAAATCCTAATGCATCTACCTGCTTTTGGTTAGGATACCATAGTCTCATTAACATCACCCCCCCTTTCAAGGGAGGTCCTTTCGAGCCACACCAAGATTGTCTCAGGAGCTCTCAAACTTCACACGAGATAGAGGCTTGGTCAACACATATGCAATCTACTCATCTGTTCCAACATATTGGAGATTTATAGCTCCCCTCTGCACCATATCACAAATATAGTGATACTAGATTTCTATGTCCTTTGACTTGTCATGGAAAACAGGGTTCTCCGTGATCTTTATGCAGCTTTGGTTATCACAAATAATAACGATGGATTCCATATCCAGATTGAATATACCTGTCAACAACTTCCAAAGCCATATGGATTCACAACTAGAAGAATATGCTACAATGTATTTCGCTTCTATCATGCTGAGAGAAATATTGGATTTCTTCCTTCTCTGCCATGAAGTCATGGCTAAACCTAGATTGAAACAACATCCTAAAGTGCCCTTTCTATCATAAACTATTTTTTCCCAACCTGAATCAGTATATCCATATAGTATGAAGTCATGATCTCCAGTATAATAGATACCATATTCCATCGTACCCTTAAGGTATCTCATCACATGTTTTGCAGCTACAAGGTGAACACGTCTGGACTATACTAGATACTGACTCAAGGTGTTCAGAGAAAAACATATATATGTCCTGGTATTTGTCAGATACATCAACAAACCAATAATATGTCTATATAGAGTAACATCAACCAATTCTAATGAAGTATCTCCCAGGAGCTTTAAGTTTGTTTCCATGGGTGTGTACATGTATTTAAATTACAACATCTCAAACCTCTTTAGTATTTCAACTACATACTTCCCTTGGTTAACGAAGATCTTCTCTGGGCTCTGTGAAAATTTAAGACCTAAGAAACCATGCATTAGTCCTAGGTATTTCATCTCAAACTCTACAACAAGATTCTTCTTACAATTTGTGATGCGATTTTCTTCTCTGATTAAGAATAAGTCATCTACATAAAACAACAATATAACTGGCTCATCATTCATATCCTTGAAGTAAAGTTTAGAATCATATTTACTCTTGGTAAATCCAAATCTCATCGAGAAACTGTCAATTCTACCATACCAAGCTCCGAGAGCTTGCTTTAACCCATACAAATCTTTCTTCAATATGCATACATGAGTCATTATATATTCAACTTCAAACCCTTAAGGTTGTTCTATATACACTTCTTCTTAAATAACACCATTCAAGAAGGTTGTTTTCATATCCATCTGGTGTAACTTCCACTTCATCTTGGCTACAAGAGTTATGGTTGTTCTGATAGAAGTGTATCTGAATATAGGAGCAAACGTCTCTTCATAATCAATGCCTTCCTTTTGAGAAAATCCATAGGACACAAATATTTCTTTATGTTTTTTAATACTTCTGTCTGCATCATGTTTTATCATGTATAAGCATTCGAAAGATACCACATCTTTGTTCTTTTTTCTGGGAACTATTTCCCCTACATCATTCTTTATAATGGATTGGTATTATTATATCATGGAATCCACACATTCTTTCTTCTAAAAGGATTCTTCAAATAAAGTAGGATCCTTCTCTATTATATCACACATCAAATCCATATAACTGGAGAATGGCTTAGGCTTCTTGCTTTGTTTCATGGTTCCTTCTGGGGAACCATACTTCTCTCCATATTGAATAAGGTCCCTTTCCAAAGTTGGATTTATCTTTTGAGATATCATCATCTGGGGAGGTTCTTGAGATTCTGTCATATAATGATCTTTTGGAATCTCATCATCATGGTTAATTGTAACTTCCTTCACAGGTTCTATAGCTCTGGTAGCTACATGTTATTCTTCATATACTTCTTCAAGATGAAATTTTCTTGATCTCTTGAGTGATGCATCTTCATCAAAGGTTACATATCTATTTATCTCAATATGATGGTAACTTGGTATATAAATTCTGAAGGCCTTAGAGACCTCACGATATCCAAAAAATATCCCCTTCTTTCCTGAAAGGTCCATCTTAGTTCTCATGTCTTTCGAAATGTGTACAAACACAAGACAACCAAATATATTGAGATGGGTTAGTTCTGGCTTATTTCCAGAGAACATTTCTTTGGGGGTTTTTAATCCAAGTGCACTATGGGATAACATATTTTGGACATAAACTATTTTTCTTGCTTATTCATCCCATAAGTGCATTGGAATATCTTGATCATGGATCATAGTCTTCACTGCTTCCATAATAGTTCTATTCTTTCTTTCCGATACACCATTTGTTTTAGGATTATAGGGAGTGGTGAGCTCCCTCTTAATCCCGACACCTTTGAAAAATCTTCCAAATTCTTTTGAGGTGTATTCTCCTCCATTATCTGATCTGGATATCTTGATTTTTCTTTTGGAGAGATTTTCTACCAAGGATTTGAATTCCTTCAACATTTTGAGTACATCATCTTTTGATTTCAAGAAGTAAACCCAAGTATTGTGAGAATAATAATTAATAGATGAAACATATTATACATACCAACTTAGAGATTTTGATGGCATTGGGACACATACATCTGAGTGGATGAGAACCAAGATTCCTTCTGCTTTATTTTCTCTCTTTGGAAAATAATTATTTTTGTTCTTTCCTTGTTCACATCCCTTGCACACACCTTGATGGTTAACCTTGAATTATGAAAAACCTGGAACAACCTTGATTACATATGGTAATGATTTATAGTTCATGTGAGCTAGTCTTCTATGCCAAAGTTCACATGGAATCTCAGCAGAGTGAGTCAAGGTTGCATCTGAGTGACCTTTTAACTTATACATGCCACCTTATTTTTTTCCAATAACAATTTCATCTTCTATATTTTTTCCTTTATTCTGCATAAGAACTTGACCATATATGAGTGCAACCATGAACCCTTTCTTATCTAAATATGAGATAGAAAGTAATTTCTTTGTCAAACTTGGTACATATAGTACATCCTTCATCTTCCTTGGAGTTCCTGAATCTAGTTTGTAAGTGGATTCTCCCATTCCTTTTATAGGATACTGATAGTCATATCCAAGTGAGACTTTATGGGGAAAGTCCTTTTTTGTAAGGCTAGAGATAATTTCTCTCTGACCTTTCATGTGCTTAGAAGCACCACTATCTCTGAGCCAATTATCCTCGCCAGCTGTCAGAGATCTTGAGAGGGCATAGAATAAAACATAGTATCCAATATTTTCTTTAGTCATCTTTGTAGAGGGCTCATCATCTTCAACTACATTAGCATGATGTCTTTTGTTATTTATATTCTTGTATTCTTGGTGAAAACCCCCCTTCCCTCTTTTGGGTTGGCATGACCTCTCAGTCTAGGACTGTTTAAGTTGTTGAACTAAATGGGTTGTCGGACTCCTGATGGAACCGATTTCAAATTGACACAGGCCCTTTTCACTTCCTCGACACCCACTATGTGGCACCTGCGAACCCTCTCCTTATCTCTTTTAACTCTTACACCAATGCTGCTAGCCCTTCGTGCTAGGATTTATTTCTGATGTGACCATGGGCTATGACCATGGGATAACTTCCTTTGTGACCCTGCACTTCAGGACTTTCGTGAACTACTTCCTCCTTTTCTCGATTTCTGAATCAGAGAACACTCTGGGACAAGATCTACAGTCCACGCTCGTCTTCTGATCAACGACTGTGATCACTTCGTGAGTTTGAACTTCACGAGTCCTCTCATCTCTTGACTCTTCTTTTCACGACTTTGAATCGGTGATGCACGGATCCTGCTCTACGTGTTGTCCTCGATGGACAACTAATATTCCTTTGGATCTCAGCTCTTTGGGACTTCCTCTCAGCTCTTCTCCGAAGGGTTCCTACTTTGAAATGCACAACTCTTTTCCACGTTCCTTCAAGATCTAACGGCCTGGATTTTCTTGTCTCTTCGCGACCCCACAAAGACTTTTGTTTTCTCTCGACAAACCTTCTAAATTTCCTGCTCCTGAAATTCCTGATATTCTTCCACCTGTCTTCTCCCGACGATGGATGAAGTCTCCATCTTTCGGTCTTTTGAAAGTCCTCAAATCTTTTTCACACTTAGCGCAATTTCTCTTTTTGAGACTTAGGTTGTTCTCGAAACTCTTTCTGCACTCCTAGCAGAAATCTGTGCAACTCTCCTGCGAATTTTCTTGGCTTGAAAACCTTCATGGTTCCAAGTTACTCTGCAAGTTTCTTATGCCCTCGTGGAATTTTAACACTCTTCTTCTCAATCTTATAAGGTGAAATCACAACACTTTAGGTGCACTCCTTGTGCTAGGCTCAGTTCTTCGACAACTTCTCCCTTTGCGTTATGGAAAGGTTTAAGGCATCTTCTTTCCTTTGTCAATGCACTTTTTCCAAAGCCTTCCTTCACCAGAATGTTCAACAATTCTAGGATTCTCCAACACCTTCAACCATTTTTCTCCTGTTTATGCCCACACTAACTCTATTCCCTTCTAGCATAATATTCTAGATTGTTCAGTAACTCTCAATTGTCCCTTCTTCCACACAGTATTTATTTTCAAGGAACTTAACCATCTTGAAATTTCTCCTTGAGTTTGTAAATTAATCTGGTGTGCCCTCCTAAAAGTTTCTCTTTTGAATCCACTAAGATTAGATACACACTCCTTGGGTCAGCTCATAGAGTTTCCAATCTCTGTCGCACACTCCTTTCACTTAGCCTAGAGAACCAAAATTCACTCAACACACTCACGGATAGAAAACTGTATCTCTATCCCTGCAGATGATTTCCAACATTCATCTACAATTCAAACTCATGTAAAATACATTCACAACACAATAACCATTGAACATAAATGTAAAATAGAAAAAATTGTCATTTTCTATTCATGGTGGAATGCCAAATTACAATGGTGGAGTTTGAGCTACAACTAAGTCTTGGTTCTCATCAACCTCCAGTCTACCAATTCTCTTTTTCCTAACCTCTACTTCACTTACAATACAAAGGTTTATACAAGAGGGGCTCTATGAGATTCCCTTGCAAGCTAATCTAATGGTGTCAAATCATCATTCAAAATCCCTATCGAAAGGGGAAATTACAATGAGGTAAATCTGCTCCAAATCGGATGGATATCCCTTTTGTCGTCAGCCTATTAATGGAGACCTTATCTCCAGGCTGTGTGAAATAACAATTTGTCTCTTCCAGCTTGTATTCATTTAATGTCTAGATCACATCATAGATTCTCGAGGAAAAATGAGGGGATGGCCCCTCTCCTTCCTTGAATGTGAAACATGCATGTAATGAGTCAGCATGTGCTAAGGTGGAGCGATTCTCTTGCATAATACTCCATAGTGGAAAAAGTCATGAAATCCTTCTCATGAGCTTTCCAACGTGGTTGTAATCCACCTGGATCCCAAAATTTCTCCTGGAGCTGTCTCTTGGCTCCTATGCTTTGTTGTTTCTACTCCTGCATATTCCCCCTTCCTCGTGTAGGATTCCTTTCGTCCACCTTCCTCATGCTGATTGATTCTTCTGCCAACCTCGTCATCAACTTTCTTATCTCCTCGATCACCTTATCCAATTTCTCTATCGGCTATATTTATTTCTGCAGATTGTATCACTGCACTCCTCCCTTGTCAATGGGTAAATCACACTGACTTCCCAAGACATATTCTCCCTTTATGGTCTTAGCTCCCCACTATTCTCCAGTCTCTACTTTTGTAGTCTCCTCATAATTGAACTACTTCTCGACTACCACTTCTCCTAACAGATTTTCTCACGCCTGTCCTTCAACTATTTTCATTCCATCTTCCTCGAGTTGCTCCTCATGTTGGTGCAACCCCTCATATGCTTCCAACTTATCCTGTTGGATGCACATTCTTTTCACTACCACTCTCCTCTCAAGAGATTCTAATTTCTCACACATATCTGAAAAATCTATGCTATATGCTCCCTCTTCTACTACAGACCCCAGTGCTATAGGCATCTCCTGTTCATCTTCCTAGATGAAAATTTCAAGCGATTCTGTTGAAGGTTCTTCTACTTCCATTCGGACAGACCTCAGTATTTTTTCCTTCTCCTACTTGACAGTCTCTTATTGTTGTCTCCCTGCCACATCTGCAACATCTGTGATATCCTATCCTTGACCACTTGGTAGGAACATCTCGACTCCTCTAATGATCAAAACGCTCCCATGATCCTTCTCCTCCATGACGGAAGTTTGTAACTTCTCATCATATTCAGTCAAAGGAATAATAGTTCCATGTAAATCTCCACCTAAGTGAGGTATTTCTCTTTCCTCCTCTTCATATGTCAACCCTATCAACTGACATAAACTCTCCATTTATTTCACCTCTCCTCCCTTTCCCACCTGACAATCTGGGATGTCTCCTCTGCCCACCTGGCAGTTCACAAGATCCACTGACCTCTTCTCATTGCCCACCTAGAAATATATGAGACTCTTTCCAGATCTCTTTCCCTTATGAATGAGGTTTCTTTCATGCCTGAGCCATCTTCATAACATTTTTTTCTGCCTTCTAGTCAACAAATTTTGAACAGGCCATTTCGTTGTTCTCATAAAAGGCCATTCATACATCCAGCGCACCTTTGACTCTTGGTGCATCTTGAATGCAAGATCCTCTATCTGTTCTCGTATTTCACTGAGATCCTTTTCCATATCCACCTTGCTCTTCTACAAATGGACTTCTCCTTGGCCCTCTTGTGACCATCAATGGCCATCTCACCCTTTACCTTCCTTCCTGGAAAGTCTGTTGTTCACTCTACAACTAAGAGCATCTCTAGCTCCTCCTTCACTTGAAATCTACAGACAAAACTGGGCTCTGATACCACTTATGGTATCATAATAGCTCTTTCATCTCCCTTCATCCACACTCTACAGATGAAATCAAGCTTTGATACCATTCTTGGTGACAACCCCCGTTCCCTCCTTTGGGCTGGGATGACCTCCTGGTTTAGATTGTTCAAGTCATTGAACCAAATGGTTTGTCAGGCACCTAATGGAACCAATTTCAACTTGACACAGTCCCTTTTTACTTCCTCGGTGCCCCCTATGTGGCACTTGTGGTGCCTCTCCTTAGTGATTTTAACTCTCATGCCAACGTTGCTAGCTCTCCATGCTAGGATTTATTTCTAATGTGACCATGGACTATGACCATGGGCCAACTTCCTTTGCGACTCCACACTTTAGGACTTTCACAAACTACTTTCTCCTTTTCCTGATTTCTGCATCAGTGAACACTCTGAGACCAGATCTACGGTCCACTCTCCTCTTGCGATCAATGGCTGCGATCACTTTGTGATTTCAGACTTCTCAAGTCCTCTCATCTCTCGAATCCTCTTTTCCTAACTTCGAATCAGTGATGCATTGATCCCACTCCATGTTTCCTCCTCGATGGATGGCTAAGATTCCTCTGGCTCTCAGTTGTTCGAGACTTCCTCTCGGCTCTTCTCCAAAGGGTTCCTCCTTCAGAATGAGAAACTCTCTTTCATGTGCCTTTTAGATCTATTGGAATGGATTTTCTTCGCTCTTCGCGACTGTGTGAAGTCTCTTGTTTTCTCCTGACAAACCTTTCAAATTTCCTTCTCATGAACTTCCTGATATTCTTCCACCTGTCTTCTCTCGATGATGGATAACTTCTCCGTCTTCGGGACTTCGGCAAGTCCTCGACTCCTTTTCACACTTAGAACAATTTCTCCTTTTGAGACTTAGGTTGTTCTCAAAACTCTTTCTACACATCTTACATAAATCTATGCAACTCTCCTATGACTTTGCTTGGCTTGAAAACCTTCATGGTTCCAATTTCCTTTGCGATTTTATGGTGCCCTATTGGAAGTTTCTCGCTCTACTTCATGAGCTTATAAGTTTAACTAACAATAGCTTAGGTTCACTCCTTACGCTAGGCTCAGTTCTTCGATGGCTTCTCCCTTCACCTTATGGAAAGGTTTAAGGCATCTCCTTTCCTTTGTCGACGCACATCTTGTAAAGTCTTCCTTCACCAGAATGTTCAGTAATTTTGGGATTTTCCAGCACATTAAACCGTGTTTCTCCTGTGTATTCTCACACTAACTTGATTCCCTCCTGACAAAGTATTCCAGAATGTTCAGTAACTCTGAACTGTGCCTTCTCCCACATAAAATTTGTTTTCAAGGAAATTAACCACCTTGAAATTTCTCCCTGAGTATGTAAATTAATCTAGTGTGCCCTCCTAGAAGTTTCTCTTCTGACTCCATTGAGATCAGATACACACTCCTTACGAAGATTCATAGAGTTTCCAATATCTTTCGCGCAATCCTTGCACTTAGGCTATAGAACCAGACTTCACTCAATAGACTCACAGATAGAAATCTGTATCTTTATCCCTACAGATGATTTCCAACATCCATCTACAATTCAAATGCATGTAAAAGACTTTCACAACACAACAACCATTGAACATAAATGTAAAATAGGAAAAACTATCATTTTCTATTAATGGTGGAATGCCAAATTACAATGGTGGATTCTGAGCTAAAATTGAGTTTTGGCTCGCATCAACCTCTAGTCTACCAAGTCTCTATTGCCTAACATTTACTTCGCTTACAATACAAAGGTTTACACAAGAGGGGATCTATGAGCATCCCTCACAAGATAAACTAATGGTGTCAAATTAACATTCAAAATTCCTATCAAAAGGGAGAATTACAATGATGGAAATCTTCTCCAAATAGGATGCAAATCCCTTCTATCATCAGCATATTAATGGTGACCTGATCTCCAGCTTGTGCGAGAGCATGATTTGGCTCTTCCAACATGTCTTCATTTAATTCCTATATCACATCCCGGATTCTCGAGGTAAAGTGAGAGGACGACGCCTCTCCTTCCTTGAATGCGCACCATGTGTGTAAATGAGCTGGCACGTGCTGAGGTGGATCGATTCTCCAACATGAATTCTTTCCTTTTGGTCTGAAAATTCTTAGAAATATTTCCCAACTTATCACAATGATAACATTGATAAGAGGATAACTATTTTTCTCTTCTTTGCCCCTTCTGATATTTCTAGAATCTCTTTGGAGGGTGAGATTCTTTATGAGAGTGGGTGAATCTCTTTGGAGAGTTATATTCATTATGAATATGGGTCTCCTTTTGGAAATGAGACCATTTATTTCCTCCTTTAGTATGAGAAACGAAGGCTTGATATTCATCCCTTAATAGTATTGCTTCTTGCTTGGCTACTCTTTCTTCTTCTTGAACACATTCTTCCTATAATCTATCTAAATGGAGTTTTTATTTTCTTGCACATATAGTTTGGATGAATGCATCCCAAGGTCTTGTGAGACCATTAAGAGTTGTCATTATAAGTTCATCTTCATCTAGGTTGTCGCCAATTGCTTCTAATTGTTCCTTGAATCGAGAAACCCTAGAGAAATAGTCATGAACTATTTCTTGTTTCTGCATCCTTGTACTCTTGAGTTGGGTTCTCATGTTCATCTTTCAGTCAATGTTCTTTCCTTCATACATTCTGGTTAGGGAATCAAACATTTATTTTGGAGTATTTTTAGAGGAAACTTGAGGGATTAAGTGATCTTTAATGGAGTTTGCAATGATCCTTTTGGCCCTAACCATATTCTTCTTGTACCTTTCTTAGGATGCTTCTTCTTTGGGTTCTGTTACATTTTGTTTTATGAATTTTTCTAGGTCATTCTCTTCAGGAATGAGTCCAATTCTATACTTCCAAGAATGAAAGTTTTCCACACCTTCTACCTTGTCAACAAGCTTATTTCTTGTAGACATCTTGACCTAGATCTAAAAAAATGACCAAAAAATGAAAATGATTAGAAATTGAATGAGATCTTACCAGGAGATGTGTTGTGCTAAGGAGAGTATGTTGGAGCTATCTGAGTTCAGAAATTTTAAGTTTTACCCCTTGAAACTTGATCTGTGAAAATATGGGTTGGTACTTCTGGTACTGGTTTTGGTTTTCTGGTTTTCTGGTACCAGTCAAAACTAGGGATTGACTTTTTCTAGGGGGGCACTGAAAAAGTGTGGTCAAGTTGTCAATGTGTTTGCTAGGATAGGGAGCACTTCACTAGATGGTTTTCAGTCAGAAATTTTCTTCCAATAAAAATCCCTAAATTGCTTGTGCGACAATAGTGACATTTTTTATTACCCAGTGAAAGGTGCTCTCTTTAGTTTAGATTTGATACCATGTTAAGTTTTGATTATTTTCAAAGATAATAAAAAAAATAGGATCATTGAGAGAAACAAAATAAAAAAGTACCCAACATTTTATCCTAGGAAACCCTCATGAGGGAGAAAGCCCAACAAAACTTCCTTAATATAAATTGTCAATATAATGACAAGACTAAATACCAAACCACCAAGAATATCCAACACTAAGTATGTGCCTCTCTCTTCTCCTTATTATAACTATAGATTCCTTCAAAACCTGTGCACTAGATGAGTGACTTGAGTGAGTGAGTAAGTGAGTCACCCTTCTCACTTATTTATACTAGTTGTGGAACACTAGGGTTATGTCCTTTCACCAAGTAAGGTCAACTTCTTCAACTAGTGGTTAAAAGCAGTTTAATAAGCCCTAGGGGCCAGCTTTACAAACAACACCATATAACTATGGTTTGACCAATCCACAAAATGAGATTTGGTATTATACAAATCTCGACATGATCAATCCACAAGAGGGGATTTGATCTATATAAAAATAACTCAAATATAATTAGAATATTCTTCACAGTTACAATATTTCAACATGTGGTTGGAATAAGGTTATGGTAGAGGATTGATACTTGGTATGGTTGATCCACTTGATATGGTACATGGTTGATGGTACAAGTTGAGGTATAGGTTTATGCATGTTTGATTCTTGTTTGAGACACATATATTGAGATGGTATGTGGTGATCTTGGTACATGCCTAGTAGAGGTATGTGTGGATGATGTTTAACATATGATTTGAGATATTCTCATGGTGATATTGGCATGAGTTGCATGCGAATGAGTGTGCATATGGTTTCTTGGATGAGACAGTGACAACTTGGATAGATTGATGTGACAGTGGTAGTGATAGTTACAGTGGTAGTAAGAGTGACAGTGACAGTGCAAATGATTTTGGTAGTGACAGTTGGTCTACACTTATACTTCATGGTGGCAGGACGGGGCAAAGAAAGGGAGATTGTAGCCTCCTTTCGGTTGGAGATGGAGAATCAAGGAGTTGGAGCTTGAGAACTAGGTGGTTGTAGCCACATTATGGTTGGAGCCAGAGGACTCAGGGGGTTGTAGCCTCCTTCTAGTTGGAGCCAGAGAATTCAAGGAGTTGTAGATTCCTTCAGGTTGGAGCCTAAGAATAGAGGGTTGTATCCCCCTTCTAGTTGCATCTAGATAATTTGGAAGTTAGTGCTTCCTATGAATGAATTCTTGATATATATATATAAGAAAGAATTTTGTGGTTTTCTCCCATCTGGGTTTCCAAGTAAATACTAGTTTACTATGTATTTGATGTGATGTTGTTAATGTTATGCTACTTATGAATATATTTTCATGATATATTGAATGCAATCATAGATGATACATTGGTGATAAACTATTGAACATTGTTGATAAAGTGAAAGAACATATATTGTGGTTAAAAGTCATATAAAGTGTTCATACTAATTCACCCCCCCCCTCTCAGTATTCCAAAAAATTTCATTGAATAAATCACCATGGTGCTCTAGTCAAACATTATGGGTATTAAGCACTCAACCTCCTACTTTGTTTGTGTCCACGAAGAAAAGTGAAAGGAATTAGATCCCACACTACGCACTATAGTATACAATATCACCTTTAGACTCAAGTTGGTGATGTGCTTGATAGGTACTTGTGAGCCTGTTTTATTTGTACCATCCTTCCAGTATTCATTTATGTAGTCGTCAATAGTCTATCCACCTCCCCTGCTAGTTGTGAAGTTGGGCACTTCACGTCTACAAGATAAATCGGTGATGAAGTATATGTCTTCAACTATGATGGTCAGTGAATGCCCACCGAGCATAAATGCCTTTGCATCTAGATGTCAGTAATCAATGAGGAAATTTAATAATATCCTTTGATCTTACATTCCACCAATTTGGAAAAACTTATACATCCCACATTGTCAGATAGATTCTTTGGCATTGTCAGCATAAAACATTTCACGATCAACCTCTTGATTCTCGCATAACCTCTAATGAAAAAAAATTCTAAGCATTCATAGGTCCCTATTACAATAGGTGTTTCTACTAATCAAGGATATCCATATGTCACTTTGAGGAAAACCATAGATGCACAGAGTCATGAGGAGAAAAGGAGGGGTATCCATTAATTTCTCATAAAAATAAAAAAAATGACGCGATGAAAGTGAAAGAAATAGATTGAGAATCTACTTAGTCCATACGGTTTGTTATTTGGTTAGTCCAAGCTCCTGCAATCTCCAAGTGAAGTTGGAAGGGTTTCTCCAAATTTGGGTAATTTTGGTTCAAATGGTAAAAATGATATTGTAAAATGGTAAAATAACCTTATTTATATAATTTTTTAGAAACCCATTTTCCATGGTTTCTCATTATTCCATAAATTGAACTAATGTTAAGCTATATTGTAGTGTTTTGATTGACATTGTAGGTTATAAATATATATTTTGGGTAATTTTTGTCCTTATATAGATTGACTGGGTCTTTTTCAAGACTCTAGGAAGGTGATGTTTTCATGTAATTGGAATTTAGAGTAGTGTTATAACCCTAAATTGCACCACACATGCTTACCTGGCATCAGGCCAACTCATATCCCTTCTTTGCCAAAAATCTGTTGAACAACTCTTTGAAAATTCTCTTGTGTCAAGGCCCACGTGCCCTAACCCATTATTGCACGTGTGTACATGCTGGTTGACTCACAACAGCCCGCGTGTACCTAACAAAGCAAAAAAAAAGGAAAGTTGCTGGTGGAACAAAAAGCTATGGGTCAGTTAACTGAAACTCCCAACCATGCATGGCCGAGGGTTCATCCAAAACCCTAGCTCCTTCTAGCCTATAAAAGAAGGGGTAGGGGTACCATTTGGAGGAGGAAAAAATATAGCGAAGTAACTCTGCCCATTTACATAATCCATTGTCCCAACCCTTTAGCCTTTCCTCATGCCAAAGGAGATTTAACGCAAAGCAGTTGAAGGACAAAAGAAGAGGAGCCCAGGATCAGGTTCAAGGACCGGTGGCCGGTCTCATCTTTTGTAAGTTGATTCACTTTCAATAATAAAAAGAATACTTTTCCCATCCCAATGCATGAATTGTCTATGATTTGATTTCTAACCCTTGAGTATAGAAGTAGCATGCATGCATAGTTGTTGTTTGTCTTGAGTGCAGGTCATCTGTGGAAGGAGTAGCACAAGAAAGTAGTCAAGCACAATGGAGGATCTACATCAAATGTCACTAATAAGGTAGGTGGTCCTTTTCCTTGCATTTACTGTGAAAAAGGGGTTTAAATCTTGGGTTGTAGGTAAAAAAGTAGTTTCTATTCGGTCAAAATCTGCATTTAAGTTCGACCCTAGTTTTCTAGTCCGTAGGGTGTTTTTCCCAACAAAAGAATTGGTGACCATACTAGGGATGATACTCTTTAGGGTTCTTAGATTTATTTAATTTTTTGGGTAATTTAAAGATTAGTTTTTCTTTTTTTCTTTGCTTGTCTTTTTCTGTAAGGTCTGAGCTAAGCAGGGATTTTGGTTTTCCATACTAGTTTTCCCTGACATTTTTCTTGACTGTAGTTTTTGGGACACATAGAGGTATACATGGCCTGTAGAAGGCCTGAACGCGTGTACCCGCTCCCTATCCTCTGACAGCCCGCGTGTGAACGCTAGCTGTAGAGATAGCAATAGCGTGTAGGAGTTCAGAGAACCTTAGAGGCAGTCCTCCTCTTCCCTGTCAGAATTACACATTCTCAGGGGGTTTTCTGGAATTCTGTCCGAGTCTTGCTGGTTCACAGTCCTATCTCAGATTGTTTTTTCTGCCTTATTATTCCTTGCATTATTTGTCTTTTCTGCTAGAAAGAGCATCCAAGCCTTCAAGGGACCCTGGTTATCAATACCAAGGGCCTCTTCCTAGTCTGGACTGTCTGTTTTCATTTTGTTTCCTTAGAATTTAAATATGCACGCGGCCTGTACAAGGTCAACCCATGTGTACATGCTTTCTGTCTCTGTTCAGCACGTGTTTGCATGCGTGTTGTTTTAGTGACAGTCGCGTGCTTGACAGGCTACTTTTTGTTCAGGGTGGGGCAATCATCCCCTCCTTTGATAAGAAGTATTCCTCTCAGGTATTTGAGTCTAGGTTTGAACAGTCAGTAGGTTAGGTCATCTTACCCTTAGCTTGCTTTTTCTCAGTTCAAAGTTAACAGCAAAATATAAAAAAAAAAAATTGTTTTGTGGTTTTTAGAAAAGCGTGAGAGTATTTGTTTTTTTTATTGCCATTGTGTGATTCTTTACTCTAATTCTTTGCGATCTGCGCTTTAAGCCAGAATTTGTTTTTCTTGATTTTTTTTTGCTTGTCGGTATTTTCCCTCTTTGGTTGAAGAGTGTGTTTTTGCATCATTAGCTAGGGAAAAGTCTTTTTATTTTGTAAGTTTTTTTTGTAGTTCACTTATATCATAAGTAGCTCG